>JAYMFT010173323.1:0-26171 GCA_038088735.1 Panulirus argus
CGCCAGGAAACAGACGAAGAAAAAATACCCCATCCCCCCGCATGCACACATATATACATACATGCACACATATATATGTATATATATATTTTTTTTTTTTTAGAAGGGCTTATTATATGCTTACTCAACAGGAACGCCTAGACTTTGCCATGCGAGAGATTGTATTTGATTTGCTGTCAGTTGGGCGTCAGATAAAGATCATCATGACCCCAGAACGTATGTCAATTGGCCTTCGAGCCTTTCTTGTTGTTGCTGACAGTCTTCAGCAGAAAGAAGGTGACCCACCTATGCCTCGAACAGTTGGTGTTCTTCCATCAGGCAACACACTTAGAGTTAAGAAGACTTTCCTTAATAAGGTATGTGTTTTATTATACAAAGTGTACTGTAATAATGCTCTGCTGCAGTGCTGGTATTTAATAAAAATCTCTGGAACATCCTCTTCTTTCATACAACTTTTTGAATATACGTATGCTGTATTCTTTAAGTGACTATGCCTGGACCTGTTACTGTCCAGAATCAAGAGATGTTTTTTCGAAGGGGAAAGAGGCTAGAAAAAGAAAGAGATATTAAATGGATACCCATAGGGCTCATGTGAAGTTGGGCCCTAATGGTTTCTTCTCACATTGGTTCAGTGACCACTAGTGAGTGCCTTAGGTCTGTTATTGTCCAGAAATAGATTTTTTTTTTTTTCATGATATGAGGTCAAGAAAAAGAAATTGAATGGATGAATACATGCTCTGCCTGCAGTAGGAGCATGGTTTTTCAACCTGCCTACTGAGCCGTATGAGTATTTAAGAATAAACTCATATTAAGAAAGAGATACTTTGGAAAATGTTACATAAAACTAAGAAAGAATGTTAGCATTTGTAAAGCCATGCAAGGAGATACTGTTTAACCTCAAAGTATTGGTAATTAGTTGTCCAGAATTATCATTTGTGGCAAATGATAGGTAAGGAAATCATTTAGTCTTTCTCACAATTTTTACTTTTGGAGTGTAGGCAATCATCCATAGAATACATTTATATATTTCATGGTTTTTATTGTTTATGTACTCTTGTTTACTTTGCTTACTGATACTGTACTGCATTGACGTATGTGTAACATTAATAAGTTTTTCAGCAAAGTCTTTTAGTTGGCAAAGGCTCATTTCCAGTGTGCCAGATTCTCAAGGTCATACTGTGTCATCATACAAAGTATTTATCGAATGCCAAAGCCCTTTTACTAATTTTATCCAGCAGGAGGTTCTTAAAGAAATTCAGGGTTGAATCTGCTATCCCTACACCATGGACTATGGTAGATAACCCTAGTTGTGAATTGATAAACAAATTCTTAATTGCAACAGGTGTGAATTATGCTGATAGAGGCTTAAAGGGGCTTTGAGGAAGATGCAAGTGCACTATGAGTAATTTTCTTTGAGCCCTAGAAAAATAACTTGATTGCTTGACCTCAGAGCACTTCAGTTTATCCCAAGGACTTGTCTCCCATATACTTTCCTTCTTTTCTCGTAACCTCCAACAAACATCTCCCAAAGTCAGCAGTTCCCAAAACCCATCCTTGTTCATACACATTGATTGGAAGTTTGTGAAATGACTTGGCCTTGAATCACATCTCTTAACTCCTTCAGTGGCCCTTTTGTATTAGTAGTGTAATTAGAAGATATGTCATTTTTATTTAGAATTTTGCAGAAAAAGTTGCCTTTCTGTAAGTAAGCAGAATTTCTTGTATTTTCTTTGAATTATTATTAGTGATCATCACAGTTTTTTATATTCATTTTTTAGAGCTTATGTATATATAATAAAACAGGTTGTCTTGAATATGATTATATATAATACCTTCAGATGCTAACAGAGGACACTGCAAGAAATATTGGGATATCTGCCTACTATCCACTCGTTCGAAAATCTTTCAATGACATCCTTAAGGCCCTAGACAGTCAGTTTGGTCGACCCCTCATGATGACAACAACACAGAATGTAAACAAGGTAAGATACTGAGAAATATACCTGTAAATTTGTTTCTGAACCAATATATTTTTATTTTGCCTTTTTTTGCAGGATAATATTTTAGGAAATATGAACTTATCATTGCTGATCGCCACAACTTCATAATTTAAGATTTAATTGTGTCTTTTAGAATCCATGCAAAAGAAATTATTATATTAGTTTGGCTGTTGGATTAATGATCCAGTCATAATTTCATGGGACCATAAAATGCATTAATATCTGTGAAAATAGTGAACTGTCTCAGCAGTTATACTTTAACTATTATGTATGAATGAGTACCTCTTGTCAAGATTTTACCAGAGACATGGCTCATTCATTTCTTGCTTGGTGTTTCAGTACCTTTGTTCTCTGCCACCATATGCTATATTTATCAGTCTTGGGTTGACTGAATACTTCTTTGAACAGCTGCTGATTTTTGTTTACAGGCTTTTATGTTAACTTTAGATGAATTTTGTTTTTCACTGGGTAGAACACTGAAAAGACTAGATTTTACAGACCAGGGCTCTCATGATTTTTTTTTGTTTGATTTCTTTCCTTCCATTTGCTACTTGGCATGGCTTATCATATATCTTTCTCTTATTCTCTCAGGGTTGTATGACTGGAAAAATTGTAGTCTTTCATGGTTGTTTACAGTTTTCATTTTCTCTGATTTACAGTGTTAGTATCAATCAGTATCTTGAAAGTGGTATCATGTTTTCTCTCTTTTCTTTTTCATTGTAGTCATATTCATGGCCTCTAGCCACTGCCTGTAACTTGTCCTCCTCTACTCAGGTACCATGTATTTTGTCATTTGGATCTTGTATGTCAGTTCTAAGTATTCAGTATGATTTATTCCTTTAGAAACTGAAGTAATGATGTAGGTACCTATTTTTTTTTTATTAACTCCATCAATCTATCTTGAACTCCATTCCTAATTTTTATGGGGTGGATCAGGTACGTGCTGCTTCTAAAATCACTTCCACATCCTCAACATGTTCCTGGTCTGCTAAAGTGAAAAATGACTTCAAACACTTACATTAGTGCTTCTCATTTTAAGAATTCACTCACAAAGTTAATTAATCATGTAAAACCAACATTTCCTTTTACACAACCTTTATTCAGAAAATGCTTCCATGACTTCCTGTCCTCAGTCATCCCTCTTTACTACATCATCAGAAAGTAAAGATCTCAGTATTTCAATCTTATTGTTGATTTTTTTTTTTTTTTTTTACTCTATCTCAGGTAACATATGTTAACCTGTCATTCACCTTTATGGGGTGACATAGATTCAGAGCAAAAATATTTAAATCATTGTGAGTTATGAACATGGAAGTTGCTATTTCTGTGCATACCATTGCAAAGGTATACATATATATATATATATATATATATATCTTTGCTCTGGACTGTATTGAATCTGGATTATGATTTTAGGATTTTTTCCCCTGCTTCAGTAATTTTCCAATTATCATTATCAAAGATGATGGAGAGAAATATTGATAGAAACTTTAATAGAAGGTGAGATGCAAATTTAAATGCTGCTTTGATATCCATACTCTTTAGGATTTGCAATTACTTATTTGTACTGTATAAAGAGGGAGTTTTATACTCATGCAGCTCCCATTTCTTGAACATTCTCTACTCTCATACAGCCTCTTAAATTTGTATATGCTGTCTGCATGTTCCATGTCCTCATTTGTGAAAGAGTTACTAATCTCAGTCCTGGTTTAATTTGAGCTCTCTGTCCTGGAATTAGAATTCTGATTTGTTGTTGCTGTACATGTATGTGTAATGTTTAACCGTATATTCTGTCAGATTAGGAATTGTAAAGTCCTTTATTCCCATTTTAGGAACCTGATGAAATGATCACAGGTGAACGCAAGCCCAAGATTGATCTTTTCCGAACATGTGTTGCTGCTGTACCTAGGCTCATACCAGATGGGATGTCTGGCAGAGATCTAGTAGACTTGCTTGGGCGCCTCACTGTGCACATGGATGAAGAACTGAGAGCTTTAGCTTTTCAGAGCCTTCAGAATCTTGTGTTGGATTTCCCTGAGTGGCGTCATGATGTTGTGTATGGTGAGAGTTCACTTTTATCATTATATAAACGTTATGTCTGAATTTTAATGAGACAGAAATCTTGGTATGGAGAATATGATAGGTAGTCTCAGGCCACTTCAGCAGTTTTACATCGAGTCAGTTGTATAGATAGGTGGCTACTGTCTACAGCCTTCTGTGTGTAATGTTGCTCAGTTAGTAACATTAGCTGATTAAAAGTTCCAGCTTATAACAGTGACTAACTTAGAGCATAGCATAATAAATACAATGTATTTTGCATTGATCATAGGTTTAGTATTCTAAGGATATTGTATTGCATACTTAAATTTTGATTTTTTGATTCAGGCTTCATTCAGTTTTTGGTGAAAGAAGTTGGAGACACATCACCTCAGTTACTGGACAATGGAGTAAGGATGTTACTTCAGCTGCTGACTGCTTGGAAGAATGCTCTAATGAACACCACTACCACTACTAGTGTAAATAAGCGGGATCCAGGTGTTGGAGATCTTCATCATCTACATCTTCATCAGGTATATTTGTGTACGAGACTGTTTGTGGAAATGATATTACAAATCGATTTTGTAATTGTATTGAAATTTAATCCTTGGGGACTGGGGAGAAAGATTGCTGCTTATGTTTATCATACATGTCATAGAAAGCTACTAAGAGGGGTAAGAGTGGGGGGCTGGAAATCTTCCCATTTTGCATTACCTGTAAAAAGAAGGAACAGAGAAAGGAGCCAATTGAGGACTTTTTCTTTCTAAGACTCAGTCAACTGTTCCTAGTACAACCTCACTTACATGGGATATAACAAAAATTGTTAAAAAAGATTAAGATTTCACTTTGTGGTTTAAATAAGATTAGATATATGAATGATATGATCTTATTAAATCTGGACAAACAAATTTATCATTCTTTATTCTCAGCGAGGTGATCATAATGATGTTCTGCGGTTGGCTGAAGGCTTTGCTTTGGTATTGTTATGTAGCTGTCGCCAAGCTCCACGCAGAGTGGCAGTAGCTATCATGAGGGAAGTTAAAGTTTTATCCAAGGCTTTAGGAGAAGAAGATCCTGTCAATCAACCTGTAATAGATGTCATGGACAGGTATATCTTCATGACTGTTTTGAGTATTATAATGTGTATTAATCCAAGAATCTTGTGCAAGTGGATCAAGTGATGAGAATTGAAATGCCTTAGGGGTGTTTTTTATTATTTAAGAATTCTTTTTTACTCATTAATTCATTAATGATGGCTAAAGAATATGACCTGACTTTCCACACCTCATCAAAACCCCCTATCTAGCTGACAGGTATAATGCACTGAAAGCAGAGGCTCCTATCCACAGCCAAGCCCCTCATACCCTTCTGTAGTTTCACTTGACCACCATTAACAGCCATCTGTATCATGTTTCAACTGTTCTCTTCATCCTATGCATACCTTTTTCCCTCCTGGATGTTCAGGCCCCAATATCTCAAAATCTTTTTTTACTCCATCCTCCCATCTCCTTTTTGATCTTCCCGTACCCCTTTATCTATTCACTTCTGACACATATGTCTTCTTAGTCATTCTCTCTTCTCTCGTCCTATCCATATCCAGACTCATTTCAGCACAACCTGTTCATCTGTCTGTCATACTCTGCTTATTAACCACACCTCTCACTTAGTCATTCTTTATATTACAAAACCTCCTCACACCACATTTTATCCTCAGGCATTTCATTTTCAACACATCCTCCCTCTTGAATTCTTTTGTATTTAGGGGACCGTACAGCACCATTAGGATTACATTACCTTCAAGCATACCCATCTTGGCTCTCACAGACAATGATTTGTTTACCCACACACTCCTCAATGCCTCCAAGACCTTTGCTTCTTCACCCACCCTAAGGTTCACTTCAGGTCTCATAGTCCTATTAACTTCCTTGTCTGTTCTAAGGTACCTTATCCTTTCCACTTACTCCAAGGTCTCTCCATTCAGACTCACATTCAAACCAACTTTTCTTGGGCCCCTTCTAGTTTTCACCTCCTTATATTAATTACATTAGCTTTTAACTTTCTCCTTGCACATACTAGAAAACTCATACACCAGCTTCTGCAGTTTCACATGAGTTATTCATTAAAGCCATTTCATCTGGAAACAGCTACTGACTCTTCCTAGGCCCCCCAATCCTAAGCATGCTGCAGACTTTCCCCTCTCTCCAAGTCCTTTGCATTTACCTCACTCACCACCCTCTCCATAAACAGCCATGGTCATGTCACACACCCTTTATGCAAACCTGCAATCACCTGGAACCACTAATCCTCCCCTTTTATAACACACACATGCACATTGCTGTCCCAGAAAAGCTCTTCATTGTATCTAGTAACTCTTCTCCCACACCATGAACTTTAATCATAGTATCTTCCACAAGGCATCTTTGTCAACCATGTCATTTGCTTTCCCCATATCCATACATGTCCCACACAAATCCCTTTCTTCATGTATTTCTCACACCATTATTTCAGAGAAAATGCTTGGTCTAAACATCCTGTGCCCCCTCTAAAGCCACATTGCTCCTTCCTAATTTGATATTCTGTGTATGCCTCAACCCTTTAACACACTACTTTCCAAAAAACTTTCCAAATGTACAGACATATACCTTTATAATTCGAGTGTTCAATTTTGTTCCCTTTATCTTTATGTCTTGGTGCATCTCACCTTGGACCATACTTATGTTGAAAATCCTGAATAACTAGCCAACAAAACTGTCAATCCCTTTCTTTCTTGAGAAATTCAACTGCTTTGCCACATTTTATCTTATGCAAAATTTTTACCACCTCCTCTCCTTTCACAAAACCTTTTGGCATGACTGTTTTGCTGTGCACTCTTCTTTGTCCCAAACTTTGTTATATTACTGTACTGCAAACAGGTATCACATTGTTATTGTTTGTGTTGTGTTTCATATAAATTGTTTTAATCACCAGTACTTAATTATCATAATTGTTATAAACATCAGCTTATTATTATTTCTAGTCATTATTCTTGTTATGTTGTACTTGTTTTATTTAATGGACTAGATTACTGACTTTAACACTGTATTACACCATTGTATAGTTACTTATGCATTTTACTTCTTATTATTCATAGTTAACTGTGAATAACCTCTTTTGGCATACAGTAGTTCTGTTTCCTTATTGAAGTCTTTATAGGTTTTGTTAATTGTGTCTCTTCATAAAAAGTAATTACTTAAATTTTCAATAGATGGTGTGGATGTGTTGTAGAGAGTTTGCTATCACTACTACCCCCTGGAGAGAGGTCTGCAGTTGCTGCTACCACAAATATTGATCTTCAGTGGCTTGCTGACCGCAGCTCATCTGTATGGACAGGAGGTGAGTGTGCATAACTTTTCATTTTGTCTTTAAGTTTACCGATACTGGAGAGTTGAAAAAGTTTACATTTTCCCAGGGGACAGTAGATTAAGAATTGTGCCCACATATCTCCTGTGTTTCAAAAGAGACAACTAGCAGGGTTGGGAGTAGGAGGCTAGAAACCTTCCTCTCTTTTATCATCATTTTCCAAACACAGGAACAGAAGAAAGAGCCAATTGAGAATTTGTCCTTGGAGACTGTAGCTGTAGTATATGAACATGCTTGAATGTAAACAGGATGATAAGGTAGAGATAGGTGCTATTTTTGATGAGAGGAACCTGGATGTTCTAGCTCTTAAGTGAAATTAGATTGAAGAGGAAGAGGGCAGAATGATTTTGGAATGTTTTAGGGTAAAGTCTGATGTTACTGAGAGAGCAAATGTGAAGAACAGGGTGGCACTTCAGAAAAAAGGAGCTGTGGGACTGTCAAAGAGTATAAAGAAGTAATTTTAGGATTGATTTAAGTAAGAATGAAATTGGTATAAAGAGGTAGCAAGAAGATTGAAGAAGAAAAGAGACCATTTTGGGAAGAGTTAAGTGAATTCCTAAGCAGTTTTGATGTGGGGGATTGAATCTTGAAGCGAAGGGATCTGAATGCTGGAGCTGTTGATATGGCAGCTAAGAAAGTAAGTGGGAAGTATGGGGTACCTGGTGTAAATGAAAAAGGGAAAGATCTTAATGAGTTGTATGCTGGATGAGAAATGGTGATTGGGAATACTTGGCTTAAAAAATGATCATGCATAAGTGTATGTGGGTGTTAAGGGACTTGAATACAAGGGTCTAAGAGCGAGGGCAGGTTTTTAATATCTTTAGGGTAGGGTGGGGGTATATTAGGTGAACCAGCTGCTGTTAGCATATGACACAGTTCAATTGGTAGACCCCAGAGAGAAACTAAAGAGGCTGGTGATAGAGTGTGGAACACTGAAAAGAGCAAGCTGAGCAAGAGTAAGGTAATGAGGTGCAGCAGAGAGATGAGACAGAATGATCTGAGTGTAAGTTTGAATGGAGAAAACTTGCTGCAAGAGGACTGTTTTAGGTACCCAAATGGATATGGCAGTGAGTGGATGGGTGGCTAGGAAGGTGAGGAGATAGCAGGATGGACAGATAAATAGCAGATGCATTGGCAAAATCCCATGAAAATCACTTTTAATAAAGTGTTTGTTTTGTTACAGGATTCATGGAAGACAGCAGTGTAAAGAGTGTGAGTGTTCAACACCTCGTGTGTGAGGATGTGTGGGCACTTGTTTTGTGTGGATTTCTTCTTAATGGTCGAGTTCTCAGCTTTTGTCCTCAGGCTGTCAATCATGCCTGGCCCATTGTTTACACTAGAGCTAATTCACTCTATTCCATTGTCGACCCAACGTAAGTTCCAGTGATTGTTTCATTATTTCACATGCTTTGTATTTAATTCCAATCATGTGTAGTGAGTGTTTTTATTATTGAAACATTTACATCCAAAGAGCTAGGGATTGGAAATTGTCACTCCTGTGTATTAACACTTTCTAGATGTTGGAACAGAAGGAGCAAAGCAAGGATTTTTCATACCTCTAATCCACAGCTAAAATTCACACATCTTTCTATTGTTTCCTCAGACTGCTTCATGCTTCATATGTCCTGGTTCAGCCCATCAACAGTGCATTGTCCCCTGTATACTACTCTGCTCCAGTTTACTTTATCCCATGTGCACTTCACACTGTCCTTCATGTTCAGGACCCCATCACTCAAAGCATCTTTCACTCCATCCTTCAACCTTCTTGGTTCTCCTTTCTCTTGTTCCCTCTGCTTCAGACATGTATACCATCTTAATCAGCATATCCTCCCTCGTCCTGTCCATATGTCCAAACCATTTCTGCACACCCTTTACAGCTGTCATGAACATAGTGTTCTTACTACCACACCTCTTTCTTACTCTATCATTTCTTATTTGATCAACCCTCCTCACGCCACATATTTTCCTCAAACATTGCATATCAGACAAATCTGCCCTTTCCCGTACTTTTCAATGTAGCGGCCCATGCTTCACTCAAATACAACACCGTCAGGACTACTGTCTCATCAAAGATACCCCTCTTTTCACACAGTCTTCAATGTGCCCAGGACCCTAGCCCCCATCACTCACCTTGTTGCTTACCTCAGTTTCCATGGTTACATCTGCTGTCGTTTTCATTCCCAGATATCTTAAGCACACCAGATTTAGTATGAAAACACTGAATGAGGGTATATGTTAGTGAGAAAATTATGCTTTAATGTATAAAGTTCAAAATGTTTAGATATGACTACTATGCTAATTTGTTTGAAAATCAGTAGACAAGTAAGTAGGATTATTATTATGTAATTGTCTTTCTTTACAGTCCCCCTAATGACAATCGAGCATCATTGCTTCGTAGTGCAACTCAAATGAAAAAGCCCATCAGTGAGCGAGATGTATATATGAATCTCTGGCGCAACTATGTGGTTCTTGCCTGTCGTGTAGTTCCAGCAATTACCAAGACTCCTGTCATCAGATGTGCTTCCCCTGACATCAGTTTAGGGTATGTTTTTTTGTACGATAAAATTTTGAGTGATGATTATATTTCATTGTTCATTATCGTAAGACAAATCTTACCCAGTCAGATGCTACCTGAATGCATGGTATATATACATGTCATTTCATACGTACATATTTTTTACTACCTTTTTAAGAAAACATCAGGAACAGCTGAATGACAGCCCCATTTTTGCACATCCACCATTTAGCTTTCATGCATCATGTACTGAAACTAGTGCCTGTCATCCATAGACTAGCCCAGAGTCTATTCCTTGGATTTTGCTGGTTGCTTCATATCCTAGGTTCAGTGTGTAGATAGCATGTTGCTCCCTGTATACCATATTGATCCAGATAATTGTATCTCATTCATGCCTCTCACCCTTTTGAATGTTCAGGCCCTGATACCCCAAAGTCTGTGTTCCATTTTCAGGATTGATTGAACGAGGCTTATATTGAACGTGTATGTACAGGTGAGAAAGAATACTGCTCACATATCTCCTGTGAGTTGTTCAAGGTGACCAAAAGGTGCAGGAGCTGAAAATCTTCCCATCCTATATGATGTTTCAAATGAAGGCATGCTTTTGCCAGTGCCTCTTTGGCTGTTATAAGAGAGAAGTGAAAAAGGCTATAGGGAAACCTAGTCCAAGCTCCCATGAGGAAGAAAGGCATATGTTGAATAGAAAGAATAGGAGCAACATGGTATATGGTGAGGGGGCTATGTGCTGTCAATAGACTGGACCAAGGCATATAAAGCAGTCAAGAGATACCATGGAGTAGTCTATGGGGCTTGGCTGTGGATGGTAGGCACTCGTTTAAGTACATCATACTTGACAGCTCGAGATTAGATGAGTGGCAACTGAGGCCATTGTTCATTTGTCTCTGCTGATGTGGCAGAGACAGTTAGGAAAAAAAAAATCATTCAATATGACTTTATTTAAAAAACCAATGGTGGGAGAAAGAACAGTCCAGTTTTTTCATGGTGTTACCTCAATTGGTCACCAAGACCACCCAAACAATTGCTGAGCTGAATTTACCTTTTATATATTCTCTTTTTGATCAGATCCTCACCAGACAGTGGAGCAGGTGGTGAGAGAGGTGGAGAACGTCCTTATCCTGGCTATTCTGTTTCACCCCTCTGCTTATACAAATTGCTTGTGCCCCTCCTCCGCTGTGAGAGTGCAGATATGCGTGAAGCTGTTACTCTTGCCCTTGGAAAAATCAACCATTTTGCTCTTAGGTAAGCTTCACAAGTTCTTATATTGTTCTTATATTATTTCATGTCAGTCATGAAAAAAGTCAGTGAAATTTTAATCAGTTAACCTTTAAATCTCAGGAAAATTTTTATTTAGTTGACCATTAAATGGCATTTTAACTTTTTCTAATAATTTGTGATTTACTTGAAATTAAAATATTTTTACTTTCAGTTAAATTTGTTTATTGAAGTCTTTCAATGTAATTATGTTTTTGAAATTTAGTGACTTGATGGAGGAGCTTTTTCCCTACATTCGTGAAAGCATAGACCGCAAGCAGGAGAACATGCGTCGTCGGCGTCGTAGGGATGCTCTGAGAGTTACCTTAGTAAAACTATTTGAGATGATTGCTGAACAAGGCACCTTTGCTCTCAGGTAATGACTATGTTCACATTGTTTCCACTTGGTGATTTAATATACATTACTATTTGACTTAAATTACTTTTAGATTGATTCAGGTACATACATAAGTGATAGCTATGAAAACAGCCATTTTATGTAGTCAATGAGTTCTGTAACATAGAAAGTTGCATATTGGATGTTCCATACTTAATTTTTACTTAATTTTTGTGTTTAGTATGCTGTAATCTGTTGATTTTCCTCTTTCCCTTAACCCTGTAGTGAAAGTGTCATTGATGGTGACACTGGGGCCTTACGAAAGCGTTACTTGGAGTACATGGATGGTGCACGTCTTTACCTTGAGAGTGAAAATGATAAAGACAATACACTCTTGCAGATCAAGACTCACTTTTGCCACTTTGTACGCAAGCTTATTGGGAGTTTTTCATGTAAGTATATGAAAACACTGCTTTAATGAAGGATTGATATTCAACTAAATTTTTGTTAAAACGTTCATCAGTTTTGTGTATGAAAAATGTAAGATCTGGTGTACACATTTAATGTATGATCATAGATTTAGAGACCCCAATTTGAGCTTTAGACAGACCAAATCAGAGACTGTAGGGATGTCAGGATTTGTTTAGGCTTAATTGGAATGGATTAGAAGGGAAAATTTATTATTGGTTATTAATGTTAGATTTTAGATTAGTTGTATTTATTTTGGTATTGTTAGTGGTCCTTCCACCCTTGTCTGTGACTGTTCAGCAGTCATAAACCAGTGTGATGCTGTCATTGTCCATGCTGTCATTTAGTGGCACCAACCTGTCTCATATCCATCATAGCCAGCTTGGTCATTTAATACTGATGTATGGCCCAGAGTTCTGGTTGGCAGGTAGCTCAGAAAAATTTCTCAAGACTCTTAATTTTTATTCTGAGCCTGATGTTGAGGTGAGGATTAGAGGATAATAGTGCAGTTTAGAGTGAGTCTTTAGGGGATTAGGCCAAATCCTTAACCACTATAGAGTATGCATTTCATCAGTTATAGTAAACTTAATGTGAACATGACCAGATAAATTGAAAGGATGATCAGTGTTAGATAAAATGTTCTCCTGGCAGTGCACAACTTAAGGGTGTGCTGTTTTGATAACTGCTTCTTTCCCTACACGTCGAAGCTTTGAAACTCTCTACCTTCTCATGTCTTTCCCAATAACTGTGACCTGGCTCATTTCAAAAGATAGGTCTTTCACTTTCTCAAAAATTTGAAAATACTTTCCCTGTCTTTTTTCTCATTTCTTAATTCTCTCAATCCTTCATTTAGGGCCTGGCCTTGATGTGAACTTTTGTCCATGACTGGAGCCTTAAGAAAAGAAAAGAAAAAAAAAAAACTGACTTTATGGGATTTAAACCCCATTTTTCCATCATCAAAGGCAAAGCTTCACTTGAGGTTATAACATAACCTCATGTGAAGCTTTGCTTCTGGGTTATGAAACTGATGCACTGATATTCTAAGTTATGATAGAAATACTTATAGACAGACAAGGCAAGGAATATGGTACTAGGTGTCACTAGAAATTGATGTAATGCCTGGATCAAGAAATATTTTGAAAAGGACCTAAGAACTCAGAATACAGTGATGCCATAATTGTTGTCAGTCTTAATGAAAAGCAGAAATAAGATAATGTTCAGAAAAGAATAAAGGTACAAATTTTGATGTAAAACAGTTGACATACAGTGAGTAAGAGTTTTTGTCTGTGTTTGCTAGATTCTTGGATTACAGGTATCACACTAGCTCTTTCTGATGCTGCCATCGGCCCCATAGTTCTATAGTTGTTTCTTGCCAGTACTGTGTGGCTTCTAGCTAATAACTTGTTCATGCAAACAGCCAGCATTTGGGAGCAGAAACCAATGTAATACAATTGTCAGTGTATGGCTAAGTCTTCTTTGGGATTTCCAATTGTCCTTTACTTATTCTTAAAGCAAGTGGCCTGACAGGATAACAGTTATCAATTGCAGGGATTAATATGTCATACTTGTGATTTGATGAATATAAAAAATCTGAAGAATTTAGATGTAGCAAATATTCCAATCAGGCATAATTGTGATTTTAATGACAAAATAGAAATTCTGCAATAAACAATGATACCCTGTGACTTACTGGATCCTGAAAACATATGATTTGAAGACTTAGTTTGAACTTCTGAATAAGCAAGGGTTGTGATTGGTTGGCTTACAGAATACAAGTGTTTAGAGTACAGGATACATTAGTACATATGTTATGGTGGTTGAGCTTTCATGTTGGTTTAGCTGACTTAAGTGGACTGAAATGCCTTCATGTCCCCCTGTTTAGAGAGCTGAAATTAGAATCATCATGTAGAATTGATACTTTGTGTGTTGATTGTATTAAAGTTATTCTTATGCAGTCCATAATGGTTCATGATTAATTTTTGTTTTCTTTGTAAAAGTGGAACAAAGACAGACACTTATTCCCCGAAATCTTCGAAAAGGCCTCTTCTACCTTTTTGCCTCGTGGAGTGGGGTATTTGGTGCACCATTTGGTTTTAAGGTAAGATGATTTTTTTTGTCTTCCTGTGATGTTAGTCCTCCCCTTTTTTTTGTGTGTGTAACTACAACTGCATGAATATGACCTTACACTGACAATGGATTTTTTTTTACTGTCTGCTATTCTTTTTGTATATTTTTTTGGATGACATTACAGATAGAGAACATTGGCTTGTCAAAATGTAGGATGAATGATAATATATATTTATTCCCCACATCATCTCTGCATTTATTTATATTTGAGCAGACCAAAACACATACAATACACATTTATATCACCAGCAACAGTATTTTCAACCATATCTTTGCTGTTCCTCCACTTGTTCATCAACTTTCTTTTGTATTGGTATCATCTTGTACTATATTCTATTTCTTGGTTATTATTTTTTCTTCTTGCTCTATATTGTTTAGGAAATTTTTAATTATTAAATGTTTATGGCCTGCAAGATTATCAAGGTGATTTTAGTATCTTATATAACTGAACCTTAACTGTAGATGATTCTCACCAAATTATCTTGCATATTGGTAGATTGCTGTAATGACCCTATACTGTTCTTCATTAATGTTGATAACTTCATGTTTATTTCACCACAGAGTCCAGACTCAGGTAATCGGCAGCCTACTGAATTTGAATTGTGTGCTCTTCATGCATCCAGTGCTGTACTTTGCTGTGGCCCTTCATTTGATCCTCAACTCTTGGCTGATGATGGTCACATATATCAATGGCTTGATGCCCTGCTTGGCTCCCATGATGAAAAGGTATGTACCTATCGTATAATGGCCATGAAATACATCTTTGTAAGTCATCTAATCCCTGATAAGAATATTTGTGATCTGCATCATAAACAGAACATTAATGAAATGTTTTGATAGATTTTATTGTGTACTGAATACAGGCGTTACAGTACCGGACTGTGCTAGCATGTGGTTAAACTATGAGTGAAACGTTACCTTTGTCAAGGGTGTATGATCATCAGTGAATGAAAGAGAGTACAGACTCATTCAGGAACTCACTCCAAAGGAGTCCATGATTTCCTTGTTACTGCAGAGCCTTGTAAAAGGGGTTCTAGGGTTATGTAAATGAAAAATAATTGAATATGACTAAAGCAACAATAAGAATCTGGAACAGATATTTTACTGTGTTTGGACAGTATTCATGTTCATTAAACATGAATATTAGTCATACCATTACTTAACAAAAATTGCTTAAACTTTACCCAATGACTTGAGTCAAATTTTAAAATGTTATCATTGGTTTATTGTATATCATCTTTTGAAGTTTTATATTAGGTATATGTAAAACATATGTAGGAAATTGGAGAACAATTTTTAATACTTGTTTGAGTACAGTTTAAGTAATTGAATACCACATGTTTATAGTACATCATCTTTATTTAGATAGAATACTGCTTTAGAGTTCCTCTCTGTCACTGGCCTGTTAAGGGTGAGGCATTAAAGGCAAAGAAGTGACACTTGAGTTCACCAGTTATGGAGAGTCTTTGCCGTGGTCACCACCCTGAGGAAGTTCCTGGAGGGAACGGGTATCAGAGATATATATATATATTGGTAGTTTTCATTTTATACATGACAACAGTTTGCATGGACACTACCCACTGACTTATCTTGACAAAGTACAGGTTAGGTTTTGTAAGACAAGAACTAAGTGCCAAGTTAGTATGTATTGGTTTGGATATATTGTTTACAGGTTATATGTTCCAGTTACAGTCACAGATCGAGGTTTTGAATGAGAAAAAGAATGGCAAAAGAGGTATTGACTAAAAAATGCAGTCTTAAAACGAAAGGTAGAAAAAAAGTGTTTTAAATGAGTTGAAAAAAAATAGGATATGTATATGAACTATACAGGGTATTAAGCAAAAGATACAATATGAATTCTCGCCATGTTCCTAGACTTTACAGTGCATGTAAGAAAATTTTTTTATGTATAGCCTATGTATATAAGAAAAGATGCAGCATTAAGTCTAGCCATGTGCATGAACTATGCAGTGCATGTAAGTAAAAGATTTTAAAACTAGCCTAGTCCAGTGCATAGTTTTGATAAGACAGAAAGGCAAACCAGCAATCCTGATATATGTCAAAGTTGAAAGTTGATTCCAATCATCACTGAAACACTAATAAGTCATGTTGAAGAGATGGGACCCAACAAATGGGAAAACTCCCACCTTGCACAACTTCCAGTCACAGGGAAATGTAGACTCCTTTAGAGTGAGATTTTTTTCTGATAAAACTGTGCTCTCATCGACACAGCCTTGTTAAAGGTGACTTTTCACTTTTGGTGTAATCTCAAGCAGGTGGAGTCAGGTAGCAAGGGGACTAGTAAAGCAATATCCAAGCTTATAGTCAAGTCAACACCAAAGACAGATGGAATGCCAGCTATTTTTCTTCAAAAGACAAAGATGGAAATAGTATAACCTGCGATGATATTGTTGAGATAAAGCTTACACAAGAGCAACATAGCAGAAGTACATGAAATAGCATATATAAAACCAGTAAATGAAGGAGGATCTGAGCTTTTGTAGAAATGATATTGACCAAGAACTTTAACGTCACTTATGATAAAGGTCTTTGAAAGAGTACCCAGGAAATATACATTTGAATAGGATGAACTTCGAGTATATCTCTAAAGGCCGACATGGCTTTATGCAAGTTAAGAATACATAACTCTCTTATTAGCTCAGAGTGGTAATTCATATGTAAAACCCTAATATGAGGAATGAGAATGGTTACTAAAGTGTTTTTTAAGGATTAGGTATGGACCTTTGAAAAGAAAGTAAGTTGTAGAATTTTGTCGGAGAAAATAGTAGAGCAAGGGGTAAAAGATAGACTGAGAAAATGGATCAAGGAATTTTTAATCAACAGAAAAATCAGAGTAGCAACAATGGATTTTATTATAATGGAAATGTTTTATTAGGTGTTCCACAAGGAATGGTATTAGCTCCAATTCTGTTTAGGGTTATGATAGACAGGGAGAAATATGAAGGAAATTATGGATAGATGTTTTATTGATGACACTTTGGGTAGAAAAATGATAGAATCAAAAGACAATGAGAAAATGCAAAATTTTGATGATTTTGAAGGAAAAAAACTGTAGCAGGAATTCTCCGTGCGAAGTAGTTTTTCTGTGGTTACTTATCACTTGGCGAAGATTTTCATTTGTGAATGTTAAAGGGTTAATGAGCTCTCTGGCTTGATGTACTTTATTTACCCATTGCTTAAGGGATTGGCATTAACATTAACAAATAGACAGATCAATCGTTTTGTATTTTCATACCTGTTTGTTGTTTCCCATGTTAGTGCCAAGAACAGATGAAGAAAGGCTGCATTTGCTCATATCCATTCTTTAGCTGTCGTATGTAATGCTCCAAAACGAAGCTCTCTGTCCACAACCAGGCCTTGCAGACCTTTCCATGGTTTATCCTGACTGTTTCACATGTTCAGGTTCAGTCCATTTACAGCACATTGACCCCATTATACCACATGGTTCTGTGCATGCCTTTCACCCTCCTGCATGCTCAGGTCCCGATCACTCAATTTTTTTTCTCTTCATTCCATCTTTCCAGCTTCTGTTTGGTCTCCTCCTTTTCCTTTTCCCTTCGCTTCTGAAAAATATATCCTCTTTGTCAACTTTTCTTCACTCATTCTTTCTTTATGGCCAAACCATTTCAGCACATCCTCTTCAGCTCTCTTATCCATACTCTTTTTTTTATCACCACACCTTTCTCTTACCCTTTTATTACTTACTCAGTCAAACACATATTGTCTTTAAACATTTCATGTTGTTTGAACTTTTGAAAAATTTATCTAATTTTCCATAATCGCTTGTCTGTTTCCTGTTGGTCCTTTTATACCTCTTGTAAGTGCTACAGATGCCGGTTAATGAATTGGTGTATAGGCATCTATTTACATCATGTTAGATTGGCTTCTCATTTAATTTGATTTTTTTTTTTTTTTCGTGAACTGTAGTGCAATGAAATACCAAGCTTTCCCTTATACTGACTGAATTACCATGTAGTTGCTAGTTCATGCATTTCATGTTTATTTTCAACTATATATAATCAGCTTGGAAGATGCTTCTTTACTTGCATGATTAGTGTGCAAACTGTAGGTATACATAGTTGCCAGCCTATGCATTTTAATTGCCTTTATATTGGTTCTTAAAAAGAAATGTGTGTTTTAAGAGTTAGAAGGATTGTTGCCTGCGCCTGTGCATGTTAATGCCATGTAGGGATGGGTTTTGCTGAATGTTAGCCATCTCACAGTGGTTCATAATTAACTGATGCATGTAAAGTCAGCATATGATATGGGAGTGTTTAGTGGCTGGTCATTTAGCAGATGATGACCAGTGTGTGATATCCTGTGTCCCATCATTTCATGGGACGTACTGTGCACATCATCAAGACAGGTCATGTTATAGTGTCTCTTTGGTTAACATGCTGTTCAGTTACCAAAAGAAGACTGCTTCAAGGTTTTTTATCTGCTTCCTTGGATTAATAATATATTTTTTTAACATGATGTACAGTCAGAATCTGAGTATACCAATGGTTTTGATGTATGTAAAAGGATGATGGTATGAATGTTGATATGGAATGAGCTTTTTGATATGTACATATATGTTCAGAATAGAATTGTTTTGGAGTAATGTATGTTGGAACTATATTTTTGCTCCTCTTATGTTCAGAATGAAAAGAAATCATAACAAACCATGCATTGATTTTAGAACTAACAGTGGCACAAAATTTTTGTAATGACTAATTTTAGAAATTTTATAAGGTGGAATTCTAATTAGTTAGCCCTTACCTTACAAAGTATTTCTTTAGATACTTTTTTCAAGTAGATATTAATCTGGATAATGAAAATATGATGGTAACTAACATAATTATTAATTTTTTTAAGATGAGATGCTAATGACCACCCTTTAAAACAGTAGTGAATCGGTGTTTGTGTTAAATCCAAAACCCAATACTTAGAAGTATAGCCACATTTCTTCTATGCAAAGGAGGTGATGGGTTCCCACTATACTATCTTTTGCTTATTGATTTATGCCATTGTTTCATGACTGAAGCATATCTGAATCTGCAAAAGTGTCTGTAGAAGGCTGCATGCGAATTATATATCCACAAGTTTCTCTTTCTGATTTCACTTCTCTTTTTCTCCCTTCCATATGCGCTCACTAGATAAAGAACAAGGTAAGTGGGAGTATGGTGGTGTTCTTCTTTCTTATCCATTAAGAGGTTTAGTGTTGAAACTAACCAGAATGGACAGTTTTTTGTAGTCCTTTGCAAGAATCTCATTGTGTAGTTTAGCTGAGAGTATTTGTGTTTTTATATCTTTGATTTTTACTGATTTCAGAATTTGCAAATAATTTATATCTTTGATTTTTACTGATTTCAGAATTTGTAAATAATAATAGAGAATGTAGTGCCAGATTCTTTTTTTGTTATGTGCAGGTTTTGGTTAGATTTGCATGAAGAATTTTCTTTTGGTTTGTGTTTTGAAGTTTTATTTTGGTGTGTGATTAAGGCAGTATGAAGAAAAGTTGTGTATTGTCCTTCTGATCATTCATTGGCAGTTAGCATCAGGAAAGCAGACCTTTCTTAGAAGGATTGTATTTGCTCATCAGTCATGAATATTGATTTTATAAATGTAAATGGTCAGAGGAATAAAGGAAATGGAGAGGGAAAGAACTGATTGTGACCAATAGAGTGAAGACAAAAGAATTCAATATGAAATATATTGCAAGGGAGAAGTGTGTTGAAAGATATGATAGAGGAAGATGTGAGGGCAGAGAACCAAGACAAAAAGAGAGGAAATGTATGCTGAGTGACTTGAAGGCCAGGAAAAGGTACTTTCACCATGAAGAGGAAGGCTGAAGATAGAAAAGTTTGGCAAAATTGCATTTGTGAAATTTAACGTGCCAGAAGGCAGAACAACAAAGAAAAAGTTTTAGATATCTGGGTTGCTGTATGGTAGCTGGTCTATGAAAGCAGATTTGTATGTTTAGAGAGAAAGATTACCAATATTTTTCAGGATGATAGGATATGGAACTAGTGCCATATCATTTATTGTACCCATAGATGTTCTCTTACTTTTTAGAGCAAAGGTATGGACACTTTTGTTTTCTTTTTTCACTAAAAGAATGTTTTCCCTAAGATTGCAAGTCTCAAGTTTTCATTATTTTTGAGACGTCAGATTGAGGCAATCCTTCCAAAGGACAGGAAGTTTCTTCTGAGATGATGATTGATCCTTTTCCAGATTATGCTTTCACTAGAGTATTATTCCAGCCTTCCAAAACCTTTTATAACTGTGTAGATGCCTTGCATTATCATTTCTGAATGAGTTCTTATGCTGGCACTCTTGGAAATGCTAAACATAATTTCTGACAAGGGAATTATACTTTCTGTTAAAAAATTTTAGTTGAATGATTGGCAGATATGAAATTTCTCACTTTGAAAGGTTGACCAGATTGAGTTTTGAGTGTAAAAAGATGGTAGACTTTGCTTAGTTCTATGCTTGTGTAAATGTATTGTGTAAAACAATCATTTTAAATTGTGTTCTGTTATTAAATCTTACATACTGCCAACTCACTTACCCAAAAGATGGTTAGGGATAGACTTAAATGTGTCATAATCAGCAGCAGTATTCATTCATAATGATATTAAGGAGGAAAATAAAGAGGCTGTAGATTTTAAAAGGCCTTCAGCTGTAAGTTAAGATGCTAATGGTAATATGATCTGTCACTCTATTTATATCAATATGGTGATGGAGCCCTCCTTTTTTTTTTTTTTTTTTTTTTTTTTTTTTTTTTGAAAGCTTTCACCATCTTGCTTTGCATGTGTTTTGCGATAGTCTGAGTTTAGGATAATTCTGAGCTGCATGTGATGCTTTTATGTAGAATGATTTCAAACTCTTTCTGTGTTTGATTTCAGTTTGTACCTTTTTTATACTATTTTTCCAAATTTAGCTCTGTAGCATGCATTTCTGTTTATTTTGTAAGATTTGTAATGTTATTTTAAAAAATAAGTAAGTATTATTTCTGTTTGAATTATGTTTGTTAATGTCATTTTAATTTATAAGCCTTTGATATCCATATTTATGCCAGTTTTGGGCCATAGGTAGATCAAAATATTTTTGGCACCCAAAAGTTTTTGTGAAACTGGCTCATTGGAAATCTGAATTTTAGTGCTTTAGTTTTAATTTTTTTTATATTAAACACTGTTTTGGGAGAATAAAGCTTTTTTTCGTTTTATAATTGATGGCCGTTTTCTTTGGCCACATTCACACGTGATCATTTGGTGGATTGCTTCGTATTATGAAGCACCACATTCTCATTTAACTTTTCCATTGTCTCTCTTCAGTCTCCTTTGTTGTTTTTGTGTACATTCCAGTCACTTTGTGTTCCCTTAAAGCAACCTTCATATAAACTTATTTCTAGGTGCAATCAGGTAGTGACAACATTTTAAATTTTTCAGCTGAGTGTTTTGAGCGTTGCTCTTGAGTTCAAGACTGTATGTAGACATTCAATAATTGGTAGTAAGAGGTAACTGAATATACAGAACTAACTTTCTGTAAGTTCCACCAAAAATTTTGATAAGGTGAAATTTGCATAAGAATATTGTAAACACTGAAACTATTAGAATTATTCTCTTGATATAATGCACCAAATTGTGTCTGATCAAATTTTTCTGAGGGGCTTGTGTGCCAAATTGGCTTTTATCTGATTTGAAAAAAAAAAGAACATTGAATCTGTATCGTAATCAATCATTACTGCATTGGGATCTAGGTTTATTTAGCTTGTGTGGGTAGGCAGGATGTTGTACTTACCTCATGTAGGGAGGTAGGACAGTCTACTTCCCACATAGGTAGGTAAGGCAGTATACTCGCCTTGTGTAGTTAGGTAGGTTGGTCTACTTACTTTTATAGGTGTAGTTAGGTAGTACAGTGTACTTATATAGTCAGGTAGCATAGTGTGTTTACCTCCCGAACGTAGGTAGTACGTTGTACGAACCTTTTGTAGTTAGGTGGGACGGTAAACATACCTTGGACAAGTGGTTAATTACGACTGTATACTTACCTCTTGTAAGTTGTCCTTACAGTTTGCTTTCTTTTGTAGTTTGTTATTACAATGTACTTACCTGTGTAGGTAGGTAGTATGGTGTAATTAACTTGTAAAGGTAGGTAGGAGAGTGTACTTACCTTATGTAGGCTGGTATGAAAGTGTACTTACCTTGTGTAGGTAGGTAGTGTATGTACCTCATAGGCAAGTAGAACAATGTACTTGATTTGTATATTTAGGTAAGAACGTACTGACGCATCTCTTGTAGGGACGTAGGATGGTGTACTTTTTACGTGTTGTAGGTAGGATGAAGCATTTACTTCTTGTAAGTAGATATGATGGTGTTGGTAGATATGTTGGTAGGTATGACAGTGAACCTACCTCACAGGCAGATAGGATGGTGTACTTATTTAGTATATGTAGGTAGTTAGGCAGGATAATGTACTTTTGTATATGTAGGTAGAGTAGTGTTCTTACCTCTTGTAAGTAGGTAGGCAGGTCGATTTACTTGTACATGTAGGTAGGAAGGTGTAATTACCATTTGTAGGTAGGCAGGATGGTGTATTTGCCTCAAATTGGTAATTAGGATGATATCGTTTAGGTAAGTAGGATGGTGTACTTTCCTCATGTAGGTAGGTAAGATAATGTGTTTACCTCGTTTATGTAGGAAGGACGGTGTACTTACGTCGCGTAGGTAGGTCGGAAGGTGTACTTACCTCGCGTAGGTAGGTCGGAAGGTGTACTTACCTCGCGTAGGTAGGTAGGATGGTGTATTTACCTCATGTAGGTAGGTAGAATAATGTGTTTACCTCGTTTAGGTAGGAAGGACGGTGTATTTACCTCGCGTAGGTAGGTCGGAATGTGTGCTTACCTCGCTTAGGTAGGTCAGAAGGTGTACTTACCTTGAGTATGTAGGTAGGGTGGTGTATTTACCTCATGTAGGTAGGTAGGATAATGTGTTTACCTCGTTTAGGTAGGAAGGACGGTGTATTTAACTCGCGTAGGTAGGTCGGAAGGTTTACTTACCTCGCGTAAGTAGGTAGTGACGTTTTTAAGTTGTTTACTCGGGGTGGATATTGGACGCTGTACCTCGCGAATTTGATTCCCTGTTTGGACTCTTCTGTCGCGGACTGTTTTCCACATCGATGCCTGGCATTAAGTCAGATGTGAAAGGGGGGCTTAAAAAGAGGGAAAAAATAAGAGTAAAAGAATTTTTTAAGAGTTTTTAAGGGAGTAAGAAAACATGCCTTTTTAAAAAGGGGAGACAGGTCATCACTGTTGATAGGAAGAACATAAAGGGGGGGTTACAGAATTCCAAAGCTTAGCGGTATAGGGAAAGAAGCAGACGTCGCAAATGACTTAGGGACACACAAACAACCAAATCTCGGGAGTCCACACCAAACTGATGGGTGTGTTTACCAAGTGAAGGGGTTGCCGGACACTTCAGTTCACCTGGTGAAGGATGTTAGCTCACCTGATGTGTGTATATATATATATATATATATATATATATATATATATGATGGCAGGTATAACTAGCAGGTGGCGAAGCCCATTACTCTCCCCGGTCGTACTTGGGGAGGGAAGAGACGGCAAATATTATCTCCCCGTCCCGGTGTTTTTGTAGGGGCGATTCCCCGGCGCTGTGGCGTCTCCATGGAGATCCTTCCACGTCGTCGCCTTCTGCCGGAGAGTCCCGCGGCCCCCGAGGACGTGGCAGGCAACGCTGGGGAGGAGGAGAAGGAGGTGGTGGTGGTTGTTCAGGGCGGGGTGGTGCCATGTCTTGTGTTAGTGAAACGAGCGAATGACCGCTTCCTTAATCCGGGGAGATGACAGGCTGGCCTTGTTAACAGGGAGGTGGAAGGGTGGATACCACAGGAGCTGGGAGTTGGTGGAGGAGGTGTGTGGACGACTCCACTTTACACACGCCCAACAAGCTACTCTGTTCTCGCGTTCGTGGAGTAACAGTACTTAACGTTTTTCAGAGACAGATGGGAATTCTTTTAGGAAAAAAAGAGTTTGTCCCCCCCCCCCCCCGAGGCCAAGTGTCAGCGCGTCAGCGGGGATTAATGTCATTGGCGAGTTTGTTGTTATGAGCTGCTGCGCGGGCGGGATGGGTCCCACGAAATGCTTGGATAATCAGGTTGTGGAGGTCAGCGAGGCGCACACCCGTGACCCGAGTGCCGTAGGGAAGGGTTTTTCATCATCAGGCGAGCTGAGGGTGGCCGTCTGGCTGGCTGGCTTGGCTGACTGCTATGGAGGTGCTCTTATTTCAGGTCTGGCTGTCATGAATATGTATGTTTCCGGGGACTGCCGTTGCTATGGGTGTGCGACCTCCCCCCCTCACACTCCCCTCACTCCCTCCTCCTTCAAGGCCAGTGGCCAAGGCAAGGGAAGTATGGCTGAGTGTCCTACACGCCCCATGGTTGGTCACTTCCACGGCAAGGACGTAAAGTAAGAAAGCTCTCCTCCAAGCACGACACTGAGGCCGTAAAAAAAAATATTGGTTATGCTGTGTGTGTGTGTGTGTGTGTGTGTTTGCCGGCGACGCCAGGTGTGGAGATGTGTGTGTCTCTCGGGGAACATTTCAGGTAGTCTGCCCGTGGGGTTCCTTCTGTCTTGATTAGCCAAATTAATGTGAAGGTTGACAGCGTGGGCGTGGAAGCGCCCGCCCGCCGCCTGGCAGGAGGGAGGGAGGGGAATACAGAAAAAAACATGATGAAGAGTGAGGTCCTTTTCCTCTCGCCTCCCTGCCCCAGATTGTGGCAGGGGAAGGGGAGGAGGTGTGGCAGGGGAGGACGTTAGAGTAGCAGGGGAAGGGGGGGAGGGTGAAATGGCAAGAGTGGCCAGGCTGGATGACATGTACGCCCCCAGGATGTGAGTGACTCGTCCCATTGCCTTATATTTCATGCCAGAAGAGGAGGAGGGGGCGAGAGAGAGAGAGATCCCAGTGCCCCTCACACTGAAGTAGGGAGCGCCCCTCACACTGAAGTAAGAGAGTGTCCTTCACACTGAAGTAATATACCGATGAGGAGCTGAAGTATGATTGCAGGTGGCTCAGCAAAGCGGACGCCACCCTCCGAGTGTGGATCAGGCAATATCATTGTGTCCCAATTCATTGCTGGACGTGTCAGGTGTAGTGAACCGGGTAATGGAGTTGATCTACGGTAGTTCCAGGGCTTGACTTTGACTCACATTAGTAGCATTAGTGGAGGGAGTTGTGTTATCAAGACATTTTTTGTGGATCAGCCTGTTTGCTGACGATTCTCCGGCTTTGCTACGTGTGACGAGGGATTTTTTATATGATAGACTGAGTAATACTTGGGAGACACGACTGAGTCTCTGCGACTGGGACACTGATTTTAACGTGAAAATCTCGTCTGGAAAAATGTCTTTATACTGGAGAGGGTAGGTGGGGGCGACGGGATGTTATGGCTCCCTCCCCTACGCAGTCACCCTTCCCGTTTGAGCTTGTTAAATTGTTTATAGGGCGATAGAATTCTGGTAATGAAAGACATGACGTTTACGAGGGGAGGTGGAAGTACACAGACCGTGTCTTTGGCGCGTCCTCTGGGACACAGTATTGTCGCACAGATGTACACAGACGCCTCCGGCTTGTATAATCTGTGAAGAAATTACATACGATTACTGGCTTCAGCTTCGAAGTGGAGAACTCCCATGACGATCAGTCAGATTTTAATTGTTGATCTTAAGCCGCACCTCTGTCCACTGCCTTTCTAAGATGTCCCCACTCGCAACGCTTTTTTCCGTGACGCTTGCTGGACCACCACTCCACGACCCCGCGACGGGGACTCGATGACCCATCCCGTACTGGCCAGACATTATGTAAATAATACTGATGTTGTGTTGAAGGAATATCCTTCCTTCCTTAGGCTTTAGCAAGCCCCTTTGTTATATTTATATGTACTCGCGACAATTGCCAGATGCTTCTGGTATTATTGTACAGGGGTAACTAGT
>JAYMFT010173324.1:0-12184 GCA_038088735.1 Panulirus argus
GGAAGTATTCTTTCTCCCCTATCCCCAGGGATAACATGCACACATATGCACACACACATATATATATATATATATATATATATATATATATTATCCCTAGGGATAAGGGAGAAAGAATGCTTCCCACGTATTCCCTGCTTGTTGTAAAAGGCAACTAAAAGGGGAGGGAGTGGGGGCAGGAAATCCTCCTCTCCTATTATTACTTTTCCACATGAAGGAACAGAGAATGGGGCCAAATGTAATAGAGAGACTTTTGGGTGTAAATGTCCTGAAAGGGGCAGCTGGTTGGATGTTGATCACTGTCTTGTGGAGGCAAGGGTGAAGATTTGTAGAGGTTTTTTAAAAAGAGGAAACAATATGTTGGGGAAAAGAGAGTGGTGAGAGTGAATGAGCTTGGAAAGGAGACGTTTAAATAAATACCAGGAGAGATTGAGTATAGAATGGCAAAGGTTGGAGCAAATGAAGTGAGGGGAGTAGGTGGGGAATGGGAGGTATTTAAGGAAGCAGTGATGGCATGTGCAAGAGATACATGTGATATGTGAATGGTGGGGGTGGGCAGATTACAAAGGGTAGTGAGTGGTGGGATGAATAAGTAAAGTTGCTAGTGAAGGAGAAAAGAGGGGCATTTGGACAGTACTTACAGGGAAGGAGTGCAAATGATTGGGGATGTAAGAGTGAAAGCAGCAGGAGGTCAAGAGGAAGGTTGAGGGGTGGAAAAAGAGGGCAAATGAGAGTTGGGGTGATAGAGTATCACTAAACTTTATGGAGAATTAAAAAATGTTTAGGAAGGAGGTAAATAATGTGCACAAGACAGGAGAACAAATGGGAACACCAATGAAGGGGCAAAAGGGGAAGTGATAACAGGTAGTGATGAAGTAAGGAGATGGAGGGAGTATTTTGAAGGACTGTTAAATGTGTTTGATGATAGAGTGGCAGATGTAGGGTGTTCTGGTCAGGGTGGTATATGAAGTGAGAGAGTCATGGAGAGTGGTTTGTTAAAGAAAGAAGAGGGGGTGAAAGTCGTGCAGAAAATGAAGTGTGGCAAGGCAGCAGGAATGGATGGTATTGCAGTTGAATTTATTAAGAAAGGGGGTGAATGTGTTGTTGATTGGTTGGTAAGGATATTCATTGTACGTATGGATCATGGTGAAGTGCCTGAGGATTGACGGAATGCATGTAAAGTGCCATTGTAGAGAGGCAAAGGGGATAAAGGTAAGTATTCAAACTACAGGGGGTATAAGTTTGTTGATTATACCTTGTAAGTTGTATGGGAGGATATTGATTGAGAGAATGAAGGCATGTACAGAGCACCAGTTTGGGGAGGAGCATTGTGGTTTCAGAAGTGGTAGATAATGTGTGGATCAGATGTTTACTTTGAAGAATGTGTGCAAAAAGTACTTAGAAAAGCAGATGGATTTGTATATGGCATTTATGGATCTGGAGAAGGCATATGATAGGGTTGACAGAGAGGCTTTGTGGAAGGTTTTGAGAATATGTGGTGTGGGAGGTAAGCTGCTAGAGGTGGTGAGAAATTTTTATCAAGGGTGTTAGGCATGTGTAAGAGTAGGAAGAGAGGAGAGTGAATGGTTCCTAGTTAAGGTCAGTCTGTAGCAGAGGTGTGTAATGTCACCATGGTTGTTTAACCCCCCCCCCTCTCTCTCTCTCTCTCTCTCTCTCTCTCTCTCTCTCTCTCTCTCTCTCTCTTTCTCTTTCAGGTGGTGAGACAGTTAACTGCAAGAGTCTTAGTAAGAGGGGTGAGTATGCAATCTGTTGGGGATGAGAGTGCCTGGGAAGTGAGTCAGTTGTTGTTCACTGATGATACATCACTGGTGGCTGGTTTAAGTAAGAATCTGCAGAAGTTGGTGACTGAGTTCAGAAGAGTGTATGAAAGGAGAAAGTTGAGAGTGAATGTGAATAAAAGCAAGGTTATTAGGTTCAGCAGGGTTGAAAGACAAGTTAGTTGAGATGTAAGTTTGAATGGAGAAAAATTGGAGGAAGTGGACTTTGCATTGAATGGAACCATGGAAGCAGAACTGAGTCATAGGGGGCAAAGGTTTTAGGAGTGAGGAAGAATGTGTGGGTAAGTGTGAAGGAATATAGTTCTAGCTATATTATATGGTTGCGAGGCATGGGCTGTAGATAGGGTTGTGCTGTGGAGGGTAGTTGTTTTGGAAATGAAATGTCTGAAGACAGTATATGGTGTGAGGTGGATTGATCAAGTAAGTAATGAAAGGGTAAAAGAGATATGTGGAAATAAAAAGAGTTTGGTTAAGAGAGCAGAAGAGGGTGTGTTAAAATGGTTTGGACAAATGGAGAGAGTGAGTGAACAAATATTGACAATGAGGATTCTTTTGTTGTAGGTATAATGTGTAATGATCTGAAACGACAGCTCCCAATCCACAACATCCACAACCAGACGCAACATGGATTTCCATGGTCTATCCTGGCTGCTTCACATTCCCTGGTTCAGTCCACTGACAGCACTTTGACCACTGTATACCACAGCATTCCAATACATGTTATTCCATGCATGCCTTTCATCCTCCTGCATATTCAGGCCCCAGTCACTCAAAATCTTTTTCATGGTTTACCCCAGCTGCTTCTCATGATAGATACTTATCTTTTCTTTCATGCATGTTTGCCACCTCCATAAACTGCCACATCTCTCATTCTTGCATTGAAATGAATCTCCACCCAAACTTGATCCTTAGCATCAAAATTGACTCTTTCACACAGCTTATCTCAAAACAGTTTCCTTTCTCTCTCTACCAGATATAGTCACCCACTTCTAATAATTCTTTTTCATTTTCACCTATATCAGTCTGGATCTCATTTCCTTAAGCTCTTTAACACAGTCCTATTACTCTTCCTTCAAAAGTGTCTTGGCTCCCTTTGCACTTACCTTTTCATCTACCCCAGATTATACCCCTCCTACATTTCCCAGAACATTATTTACCTGTCCCCTTGAACTTAGATTAACTCATATCTCTGTATCTCTGATGCCTTTTCCCTCAGAAACTTCCTCAGAGGGGTGGCCACAGCAAAATTGTTTCCATACCTGGTGAATTTCATTGTCACTTTTTAGCCTTTAATGTTTAACCCTTAGCAGGCCACTGGCAGAGGGCAACTCTAGCACAGCATTTTGAGAAGTAGCTCCTACCTAATGCTCCAGCTTAATGTTCCAAGCTACTACTTCTGCCTAAAGTTTCTACCTGATGTTCCTACCTACTACTTTCACGTAAATTCTACCTAATGTTCCTGCCACATTTTCTTACCTACAACTTCTGTCTAATGCTCCTACCATTTTGCCATATGGCTGTTCTAGTGCATAATGCTCACTGCAGGAAAATCTAGTTACGAAGAATGAGTTTGAGTTAAGTGTTGTCATGTGTTATGTGTAACAAGGAGGTTTTGTATGCCTGTGAACAGAATGCCAACAGTCCACTTGTTGATGAGGCAGAGAGAAAAGACAGCTACCTGGGTCAGAGAAGTGCAACTTGACAGGCACTGAAGTGCTGGCTCACTATGCAATCACCACTAATTATCCCAGTACCCACTACCTCTCTCCAAACATGGTACCCATTTCTCCCTTCTCCTCCTTATTGGGACCATCTTTCACAGATAGTTTATGTAGAAAAAATAGCATAATACTATTCAGGGTATGAAACTAACCATGTGTCTTCATTTTTTCACTTTTTTTTATCTGCTTCCCTCAGACTTCTTTGTTTGAAAAAAAGGCAGAGGCAGAGGACTTCCAAGAAAGGTATACAGATGCAAGCAGAACACTGGAATCTAACAAAGAGGAAATGAAAACCCTGGAGGACTGTGTTAACAAACTGAAACTTGATTTGAATACTGTGAACGAATCTTTGAAATCTAAAGAAGCTGTGTTGGAGTCTCTCACTGCTACAATAAGCACAAAGAGTGAGGAGATACAATCTCTTTACAAGGTAAGCTGTATGACTTGAATTGCTGTTGGATGTTGAAGATATGTTAAAGATAGGAAAATTATTGCCACATTAAAAAAATTTTTGCTTTTCACAAATTAGTTTTGAAAAAGGACAAGCAAATTCTTTTGTCGATGATGTACAGCAAATATATATTTGCATTCTGTCTGGATCCTAACTAGCCAAACAATAACATATTCACTCCATTTCTTTCTTCCATGGGGATCCATGTTGCCTTTCACATAGGTAATTTCTTTGTAGAAAGTCTGCCACTTGCTTTCTGTTTCAGCAGTTTTGATGCAAAAGACTGGATATTAGTGATAGGTGATTTGAATGCATAAGTTGGTAATGTGCCAGTTGAGAGTATGATTATGGGCATGGGGTATTCAGTAACGTGGATAGAAATGCTTAATAGCTTGTGGAGCTGTGCTGAAAAAGGACTGGTGATTGGGAATACCTGGTTTTAAAAAAGACATATTGACTAATACACAGAATGGGAAAGATGGCAAATGGGCATTATTGGATTACATACTAATTGATAGGCATAGGTAGGTAATAGCTGGTGGGCAGCCATTTACCAGGGAGTTTTATTACCAGCAATACCCGTCTGGGTGTCAAGAGGGTTATAGTCACCGTTTGCTAAGTTGGTGAAGAAGCCACGCCCTTCGTCCATAGCTAATGTAGCTGATTTGTTCATATACAGTGTTCATGTTGCTATCCATTTATTCACACTAAGTGTGTTCGCAGTTTATAATCAGACCTGTTCTTCTGGGTAATAATATAAAAGATTGGGAACATAAAACTTTAAATGATTTTAAGGCATTAGCACTTTAAATTTGCTACAAAATATAGAGATAATGAATAGGCTTTACTCAAAAATGATGTTGACCTTGACTTCGACTGTTTGTGATACATACCTAAAAATTATTTAGATTATTATGTTCCCAAGTTTTAACATTATCATACAGAAGAACAGGTCTGATCATTAAATAAGAACACACTTAGTGTGAATGAATGGATAGTGTTCGAACATTGTATATGGACAAATCAGCTACTTTAGCTATGGCAGAGGGGCTTGGCTTCTTTGCCAACTTAGAGAGTAAAATGAGTATAGTGACATCAGCTTAGTGAGCCAGCACTTTAGTGGTTGTCAGGTTGCACACTGACTCAGGTAGCTGTCTTTTTGTTTTGCCTCACTAACATGTGGATAACTAGCATTCTGTCCACAAACAGACAGTCTCTTCTTGTCATATGTAACACTTGACAACACTTAACTCACACAACTCATTCTTCCTAACTCTGGATTTTTGTGCAGTAAGCTGTATGTGCTAGCCCTGCCTTTTGCAATATAGTAGAAGCAGAAGATAGAAGTAGTAGGTATGAACATTTAGGCAATAGTATTAGGTAGAAGTAACAGGTAGGAGTAGTAGATAGAAGTAGTCATTAGAAACACTAGGTAGGAGCCTCTGCAAGCACTGCATTAGACTTGCCCTCTGCCAGTGGCCTGTTAAGGGTGAGGCAGTAAAGGCTAAGAAGCTGCACTGGAGTTTTTTAGTTATGGAGACTCTTTTGCTGTGGCCGCTCCTTTGAGGGACTTCCAAAAATGGAGCAGGAGTCAGAGATATAGAGAGACAGATGGGTAGGCATACAAAAGAGTGATTCTTGGATGTAAATTTGCTGAGAGGACCAGCTGATAGGATAACTAATCACCACATGGTGGAAGCTTGGGGCCAGGATGAAGATTTGTGGAAGCTTTTGCGTAAGAGGAAATGAAGTAGATGAGGTTAAGTTGTTGATGAAAGAGAAGAGAGAAATATATGTGCAGTACTTACAGGAAAGAAATATGAGTGATTGGGAGATGTACAAGAGAAAGTGATGGGAGGTTAAGAGGAACATGTAAGGGCTGAAAATGAGGGTAAATGAGAATTGGGCTGTGTGAGTATCAGCAAACTTCGGGGAGGAATAAGTTGATTTGGAAGGAGCTTAATAGTGTGAGAAAAACAAGAAAATAGATGGGAACATCGTGTGAATGAGGCAAATAGGGAAGTGATAACAGGCAGTGATGACATGAAAAGGAGATGGAGTAAGTAATCAGAAGGATAGGGAGGCAGATGTAGGGTGTTTAGGACAGGGAGGTAGGCAAAGTGAGTCATGGAAAGTGGTTTGGTGTAAAGAGAAGAGGTGGTGAAAACCTTGTGCAAGATGAAACATGGTAAAGCAGCTGAAATAGATGTATTGCAGTTAAATATTTTAAGAGTGTAGATGTTTGGTTAGTTAGGATTTTCAGTGTATGCACAGATCATGGTGAAGAGCCTGAGGATTTATGGAATGCTTGTATAGTGTCATTGTACATTGGCAAGAGGGGGGGAAAGGTGAGTGTTTGAATTACAGAGGTATAAGTTTGTTGAGTGAAGGTGGGAGGGTGGTGATTGATGGGGTGTTGGCATGCTCAGAGCATCAGACTGGGGAGGAACAGAGTGGTTTCAAGAATGGTGGGAATATGTGGATCAGGTGTTTGCCTAACATAACATATCCTAGATAGCCTAACTAACCACAACCCTCCTCGTGCAGTACTTGTGGCGGCAGTCATGAACAAAGCATTTGACACTGTATTTCTGGCAAATCTTCACACAAAAGACACTTGATGCCACACTCCACAATGGTGACAAAAAGTAGTTGGCCAATTTCATAGCCAGCTGCCATGGCAGAGTCACTCATAGTAGCTTCTCTTCTAAAACACGTAAACTCTACAATGGAGTTTCCCAAGGAGCAGTTCCTTCTCGTCATAGATGACCTTCTATTAATTTTTGCAAATCACAACATCACAACAACCTGATGCCACAATAGAAACAACAAACTTGCAACAGTACATCACAATATTTGAACAATGGCTCTCTCAGAATAGAGTGGCTGCATATCTAAATGTCTTCAGTCACTCTTTTAAACCCAGACAGATACAAGTCTATCTCACACCCTCAAGTCACCTTGAATGGATAATCACTTTCATTTAACAAAGTACCAACCATTCTAGGCACCACATCCGACACAGACGACATTCACTCACAACACTAAGAACAACACAAAAGCAACACACAACTGATGCCCTCAGAATGCTAATTGGCATCAGATTTGGACAAGAAACAGAATCCCCTAACATCCTCTACCAACAATGCAACCATTCCACTTTGAACTATGCATCACTTTCCTGGTCTTCTCTTCTCCCAAAAGCAAACATGAAAGAGCTGCAAACCACTAAAACTAGTGCCCTCAGAACAATTACTGGTTGTTGAGCAGCCTCAGACATTGACTACTTACATAGTGAAACAAAGATCCTTTTAGTACAATCCCATCTCAACATGCTCAGCACTCAAATCTATGCAGTCGCACTAGACCCCTCCCATCCAAACCATTCCTTAACTAACCACAAACTTATAAGCAGAAATATAAACTTACACCTGCTGCTCACTTCAGCAACTGTACTCAGTAATTCCCCCACCCCAGCAAATAGAACACTGACAAAACAAATACACACGAAATAACTTGACAAGCACTAAACATATGCCTTCCCACCTATGTCATAAACTCCATCCTATCAGAAGCCACACTTCCCAAAGAAACATGAGTCACACTTTCCCATCAATGCTGTGGACATCAAACATCCCAACAACACTAAAAAAAATATTTCAACATATCCCAAGTCCTTTCATGCCCACAATACAACCATCACAATGACTGCACTGGACTCTTGCTACTCCATTGCTCTGTACTCTCTGACCATAGATGAACACTACACTCCTTGACCTATGGTCCCAACTGGTGAACATGGCCAGCTCATGAGTGCAGCAGGAGCTTCATAAAGATAGAAGGGACTCCTGGGCCAGGAAGTGATTTAGTAAGTATATTCACTACCAGGCCTCGACTTATGACGAGATTATGTTCTTGGACACCAGCTACAAGTCAGACCGTTGAGACCTGTAAGTGGGGTTATGTTCCTGACCAAATTTTTCCCAGTGTAACTCTTATGGATGGATTACATTGTCCCTGAAGCAGCTTACCCTACCATCTATATACAGTATTGCACATTTTCATGACATGACTCTTATGATATGTAATGAAAAGATAATGTGGTGAAACTTTGTGATGAGGTATTTAGGTGATGCAGAATTGGGATGAAGTGGACTGAGGATTACTGGGAAGGAGAGATAGCTTTAACATTTATTTTATACTGAAATGCTTACACTTACAGTTGTTCCACTTACTGAAGGTGCAATGAGGAGAGGTAGATGGCGGAAGAGATGGACATATGCAGTGAAAGTGTTATCTAGGGATAGGGATAATAGATGAAGATGCTAGAGGAATGATTGGAAATTAAGTACAATGGTAGCATTTTGCATATTGTGGTGGTATGAGTGGAGACATTGTTCTTGATTGATGAGTTAATTTGGAATGTAACATGAAAATGTAAGCATCATTTTTATAAGAGTGAAGGTCCATATTTCACTTTAAATAAAACACTGATCATAGGTTCAGAATGTATGTGTTTTGTTTGAAGGTTTTGTATGCCAAATGCACCCCATTATGTTGGAGATGGAATAGTTTTAGATGGAAACAATATTTAATTAACTTTTTTGTCAACAGAACCTTGAAGAAAAACAGGCTGCAGTAATTGAATATGAGAGTCGTTTGCTACAACTGGAAGAAAATGAGGAAAAAATAGTCAGGGAAAAAGAAGCAGCTTGTCTCACAATCTCTGACCTCAAAGATGCCCTTAGCATTACCAAAACCCAGTTGTCCAGGTATTATTATTATATTAACCATGTCGAGGATATTTTATGTAGATTCCTACTGATAGTTTAGGATCTTAAATTTTTTAAGTATATGGGAGGCACCCCTAAAGGCAAGAAGGGTCAGCTTCATCAGAAATTATAGCATTCTAGGAAATACTCTGGAATTCAGTTGTGTGTATGTTTATTATACCTTATAAATTTAACGCAGTTCTCATTTACATAGGCAGATCAGGTTCATAGTGCTTCATCTTATTGATATATTTCTTCTTTTTGTATCCACTTTGTCAAAGATAATTAGATCTCCCACCTTATTGTAGCACTTCATAATTTAACATTAAATTGAGTTGTCTGGGGAAGCTAAAGCCTCCTTTCACCAAAAAAGGCTTCCACTGCACATGATCATCAGTCTATACCTTGGTAGCTTTAGTATTGCTTTTCACTGTTCTGATATAACAGCCATGGACAGCTGAGAAACCAAGCTTTGAGGGAGTTCCAATTGAAAAGGGCGTCAGAGATATAGGTAGATAAATAGTGGAACACAGGAAGCGACATGCTGTGCTTGGACTGAACCAGGACATATGAAGCAGCTGGGGAAAAGCATGGAAAGTCTGTGAGGCCTGGGTGTGGATAGGGGGCTATTGTTTGAGTTTATCATACATGACAGGAAGAGAATGGATGTGAGCAAATGAGGCCTTCCTTTGCTCTAGGTGCTAATGTGGGAAATGGAAAACAAGTATGAAAAATATACATATAAATTTCTTTCTCTTAGTTCAAGAGATCAGGTATTAGTTAGTGGTGGATGATTTATATATGAGAATGAATAATGTGGCAGTTGAGGGTATAATCGAGGGACATGTAGGTATTCAGTGAGGAGAATAGGAATGATGAACAGTTTGTGGAATTGTGCTGAAAAAGGATTGGTGATCGGGAATACTTGGTTTAAAAAGAGGAACATGCATAAGTATATGTGGGTGAGTAGGAAAGATGGTAATAGGGCATTATTGGATTACATATGTATATATATGTATGTATTGTGCATATATGTACATGTATGTATATATATGTGTATGTGAGTGGATGGATCTTTCTTCATCTGTTTCCTGGTGCTACCTCGTTAATGCGGGAAACAACGAACAAGTATATTAAAGATTATTAAATTACTAATTAATTGATAGGCATGCAAAAGAGAGATTCCCGGATGTGAATGTGTTGAGAGGGGTAGCTGGTGGAATGTCTGATCTTTGCTTGTTGGAGGCAGAGGTAAAGCTATGTAGAAGTGTTTTGAGAAGATGAATTGATTTGAGTTAGAAGAGGATTGCGAAAATATGTGAGCTTGAAGAAGAGAGATGTAAAGAAATACTCATAGAGATTGGGTGTAGAATGGCAGTGAAAGATAATGGTAAACGAAGCAAAGGGAGTGGGTGAGGAACGGGAGATATTTAGAGAAGTGTGAAAGACATGTGTGGCATGTGGATGGTAGGCAGGTGAGAAAGGGTAGTGTGGTGGGATGTGTAAGTAATGTTGCTTATGAAGGAGAAAAAAAGGTGTATGGGCGGTACGTACAGGGAAGAAGTGTGGATGATTACGAGATGTACAAAAGAAAGGGGCAGGAGGTCAAGAGGATGGTGCAGGGGTTGAAAAAGGGCAAATGAAAGTGAGGTGCATGAGTATCTCTAAACTTCAGGATAAGATGTTTTGGAAGGAGGTTGATAGTAGAAGAAAAATGAGAACAAATGGGAATATCAATGAAGGGGCCAAATTAGGATATGGTAACAGGTAGATGAGATAAGGATGAGATGGTGTGAGTATTTTGATGGATTGTTGGATGTGTTTGATGATAACGTGATAGTTGTAGTGTTTGGGTCGGGAAGGTATGCAAATTGAGTCATGGAAATTGGTTTGGTGAAGAATGAACAGGTGGAGAAAGCCTTGCAGAAGATGAAATGAGGCAAGGCTGCTGGAGCACGTGGTACTGCAGTGGAATTTCTTAAGGAAGGGAATGACTGTTATTGATTATATAATTATGAATTTCAGTTTATGTATGGATCATGGAAAAGTGCTTGAGGATTGGTAGAATGCATGTATAGTGCCAGTGTATAAAGGCAAGGGAAATGAAGGTGAGTGTTTGAACTACAGTTTTTGAGTGTACGCGATGAGTTGTATGGGAGAGTGGTAATTGTGAGGTTGAAAGTATGTACAAAATGATCTTATTGGGGATGAACAATGTGGTTTCAGGAGTAGTGGAATATGTGGGGATCAGGTGTTTGTTTAAAAGGTGTGTGAGAAATACTTACAGAAACAGAAGGATTTGTCTGTGGCATGTATGGATGTGGAAAAGGAAATGATAGGGTTGTTAGAGATGCCTTTTGGAAGTTCTTACAAATGTATAATGCGGGAGGAAAGCCACTAGAAGCTGTGAAAATTTTTAATTAAGAGTGCAAGGCAAGTGAGTGAGTAGTTAGAAAGGAGGGTTAGTGGTTCCAGGTGAAGGTGCATCTGCAGGAGGGGTGCGTAATGTCACTGTGGTTGTTTAATATATTTATGGATGACGTGGTAAGGGAGGTAAAAGCAAGAGTCTTCGAGAGAGGGGCAAGTATGCAGTCTGTAGGGGTGAGGGGTGCCTGGAAAGTGAATAATTTTTTGTTTGCTGATTGCACAGTATTGGTGGATGATTCAAGTGAGAAACTGCAGAAGATGGTGTCTGAGTTGGGAAATTGTGTGAAAGAAGGTTGAGAGTGAATTTAAATAAAATCAAGATTATTAGGCTTTACAGGGCAAAAGACAGGTCATTTTGGGTGTGAGTCTGAATGAAGAAAATTTGGAAGTGGAGTGTTGTACATTTCTGGGAGTGGATATGACAGCAAATAGAACCATGGAAGTAGAAGTGAGTCATAGAGTGGGTGAGGGGGAGGGGGCAAAGTTCTGGGGGCATTAACAAATGTATGGAAAAGGATGTCATCATCTGGGAAGGCTACAAAGGGTATGTTTGAAGGTATAGTAGTCCTACTGTTGTTGTATGGATGTGAGGTATGGACTATAAATGAGAATATGTTGAGAAGGGTGGATGTGTTGGAAATGAAATATTTGAGGACAGTATATGTATGAGATATTTGGTATGGCAGGGAATGCAAAGGAATTGAGTTGTAGAGTGAATGAAACATAATACTTTAGGGTGGTTTAGCCATGTGGAAAGACCCAAGACAGGAAGTTTATAAGAAGAGTGTATGATAGTATGGTTAAAGGGGTTGGTGTGAGAGAAAGACCATCTATGGCGTAGGGAAATAGAGTGGAAGAGTACTGGAGGGAGAGAAATGGTGAAAGAATGCATGGAATGGTGTATGTGAGGGAGAGATGTAAGAGCAGGGATAAATGGACACACACACACACACACACACACACTCTCACACACACACACACACACACACACACACACACACACACACACACACA
>JAYMFT010173335.1:0-12183 GCA_038088735.1 Panulirus argus
GGGAGTTGAGGAGGGATTCAAAGACTTTGGAAATGGTAGATGTCAAAGCAACAGGACGATAGTTAGAAGGGTCAGAATGGTCACCCTTCTTAGGGATGGGATGATCAATGCATGCTTTCAAGAAGAAGGAAAAGTTTTGATTTTTAAACAGAAACGGAACAAACAAGCAAGCACAGGTGCAAGTTCAGAAGTACACTTTTTCAGTACATGGGGATGAATGCCATCAGGACCATAATCCTTGCTTGTGTCCAGAGAAAGAAGCACTTTTCAGACAGTCTAAAATGATACTCAAGAAGAGGTATAGGATAGTAAGAGGAGCATCAGGGGTGAAGGAATGGTCATCCAAGGTGGAGTTAGAGAAGAAACAGGAACCAAAGGTAGTTGCTTTGTCTATGGGAGAAACAGCTATAGTAACATAAGAACAGAAAAGTGAAGGAAAGGTAGAGCGGCAGAAATTGTTAGAGATGCCCTAAGCTAAAAACCAGAAAGACCTATCACTGGATGACAAAGAGAGGTTATTACACTTTCTTTGAATAAAGGAATGCTTCACCTTATGGAAGCAAGTGGAAAATTGTTTGGGGGTGTCCTACCTTGAATATTATTAAAAGTTTTTCAGACTTTGTCAGTTGGGATTTGTGAATTTTTGTCAGTTGGGATTTGTGAATTTATTTACAAGCAAAAGTCATACCAGTATTTTTTCTTTATCTTTAAATTATCTACTTTAGAGCTGCTGTTCATCTTTTATATTTACAAAGATTTTTAGCACTGTAGTGTTTTCTTAGTGTTGTCTTTGCTTGTCCTCTCTTAACTCTAGCAAGTGAGTATTCCTCATCCCATCACGGGGCTGAAAATTTTGTGGAATAAGTTCCTTCGTATGTTTGAACACTTTCATGCTTATATCAATTATGTATTGCTAAAGTACTTCACTATAGCCTCTAAATTATATTTATTGATAAATGGCATAGAATTAACTTTTATCTACCCACTGACACCAGCATTCTTCATCTGATTTCCTTTTACCTCTGGAGAAAATGGGATTTCAGTTAAACAGGTCTTTTAATAAAAAATACATTGGATAATGATCAGTAATCACTAATGCTCACTTCAGGGCATACTGTTACTTTGCATTGGGGTAGGAAGTGGCAATTTCCAATGAAAAGTTCAAATGTAAGTATTCTCTTATTACTTGAGTCAAACCTTGTGTTACAAATCAGAGGGAGTGAGTAATGAGAAACATGATGACTTACTAATAAAATCGTTAAGGATAAAGCCAACAGAGTTATGGCCATTGGAACCCTTAAGATTGTATCTAATGCTGGTCTCCAAAAATAATTATTTTCCCATTTGCATGAAATATGTAGTGTTCAAATTCTTTGTGGCTGAAATTTCTAAGTGGTTTGTAAAATAACAGAGTGCATGGTTCATTATAGAATTTATACGATGCACTAAAAAATTCTAGATTTCCTATTATCATATGGATTGAATGAAAGATGTTTTAAGTCTATAATTCTCTACTTCCTAATATAAATAACCCTCTCCTTCCCTTTAATAAAATCTTACCTTTTGGTTTTAAATATATTTTTTGTAATACACATAATATGTGGCTTTGTTTCATCTAATCTCTTTTTGAAATTCCCCTAAATTACAAATGCTGCTGCATGCATTCCATAGCATTATATGGAGCTGCTTTGTCATGCTGAATTAGGTTTTGTTTTTTATTACTACTAGTAATATCTGTCGGTGAATACTGGGTTTTTGGTGTTTCAAGGTTTGACAGTTTTCTTCCATGCCTTGTTTGCGGGTTTACCTTCATGCTTTGAGTTTAGATTTTTAACTATTTCTTTACTCTTATCTTAAATATGTTTCATGTTTTCCTTGTGCACCAAGCTACATTAAGAATTAGGAATGCTGCAGATTCTTCAGATAGTTGTTGTTCAGTAGTTGTCTTGAATTTTTCATTGCTGATGGTTTGGTTATTGTTGCAAGTCTGATAATTTGAAAATGGAATGGTTACTACCATCTGAGTTCCCAGATTAACTTTTATAGGCCTATTATATGTATCAGCATCAACAATGTGTATGCAGTTAACATTACTAAGCCTATTCCCATTAGAATTTATATCACTTCCTAAATTTCCTGGTCTTACAGTTTCATAACTCTCTTGAAAGCTTAGTTGCTTTAATCCAGATGAGAGGGATTTGCCTTTAGTTTACTGTCAGATTTAACCAGTTTAGTTGCTTCAACATATGAGATTCTCCTGTCTCTGACTACATTATCAACTTTTTTGCAGTTATTTATGAAATTGGGGCATAGCTTGGAATAAGATGGATGATTTCCTGAGCAGTTTGCACACTTAGCTGCATCTTCTTCCCTATGCAATCTCTTATCTTATGGTTTCTATAGCATTTTGCACATCTTATTACACTTGACTAACAGTTTGTGCTAAAATGGCCAAATTTTCAACAGAAAGGGATATGGTTATGGCAAGGGTTTATAGTGATATTTCCTAATTCTATGGAATCCATAATTTATGGCAGTTTCCTATGGGAGAGAATCACATGTACACAAGAAATGAACCTGAATATTTTATAGAGGTGTTTAGATTCCATTTACAAATTTATTGAGCTTGATGATTCTTTCGAATGGTTGATGTTCATCTCTTAACTCTTCCGTAATATCCCCCAGGCTACCTAAGAATGTTCATTTGTATCACTCAACTTTTACTCTAATGTTGTATGGCTAAAAGCATTTACCTCCAAAGTTAACTAATCTAGTTATTGTGCATAATCTATTGACCACTTGGGAAGTTGCAACCATGATCAAGACAAGCTTTATGTTAACATTTGGTGATATTTTGAAAATATGATCCTTAAATCTAGAATTACCCAGGGCAACATGCCGGGCCTTGGTACTAGTTACAAATTCTTCTGCATTGTTGCCACTTGACTTGACTATAATCATTTCATTATGATCAGCATTACCACTGACACATCAACATATACTATTGTTACTGGCTCTTTTTTTTGTATTTACATTGTTGATTCCAGTTCTGGACAAAAGTCTACATCAAGGCTGGGCCTTAACTGAAAAATAGAGGATTATGAAAAAGAAAAGACAAGGGAAAGTATTTACAAATTTTTGAGGATGTGAAAAACCTATTTTAAAAAGTGCCAGATTATAGTTGTTGGGAAAGACATGAGAAGGTAGCGAGTTCCAAAGCTTTGGGGTGTAGGGGAAGAAACATTTATCAAAACAGCCCACCCATGAGTTGCCAACAGCCACAAAATTATCATGTGATGCAGCAGCTTGCCGAGTCTTGTGTGGTCTAGCCAGTGGTGGGGGCACACAAGCAGCCAGCTCTCAGGAACAAAAACCCAAGTAACACCTATAGAAGAGGGAAAGTGAACCAATATTTCAATTTTGGGCAAGAGGGTCAAGTTTTAAAGTTAGTCTAGGAGAGTTTATATGTCAGACTGCTTTTGACTAAACCCCTTCAAGTAAGGATGCAGAGCTAGAACTACCCTAGATGTGAGAGCAGTATTCCATACAAGGATGAATCAATCCTTTGTAGAAATGGAGCAACTGTTTGGAAGTAAAGAAATTCTGACATCTAAACCAGACTTCCAGTACCTTAGTGGCAGACTTAGCTATTTCTGTAATGAGGGGTTTCCAAGAAAGAGTGGATATTACTGTAACACCGAATATGTTTATTGATTAAAGAGATGGAATTACAGAACCATCAAAGGAGAGATGCGAGTTGTGAGGAGTTCTTGATAGTGAGATAGGTAGAAACTGGATCTTGGAGGGATTAAACTTAACTAGATTTCATCTACCCCACTAAGATATCCTGTCCAAGTTTATTGAGGAAGTTGTGTCAAGATGAGATGCAGTTTGAATGAGAGATGATGGAGCAGAAATAAAGGATGTGGAAGAATGCAGTGTTGAGTCATCAGCATATAAGTGCACATGGTTACTTGTGGAAGTGAGGAAATTGTTGATAAAAAGGAGAAATATTGTATGGGACAAAACAGAACCTTGAGTGACACCACTGTTGATTTTTTTTTGGGGGGAGGCCTTATCCATCAACAACCACAGAGTTAGATCGGCCAGAGAGGAAGCTAGATATGAAGGAGCAAAATGAGGGAGGGAGGGAAGCTTAGAGGGTAGCTTAAAGATGACACCCTGATGCTACACCCTGTCAAAAGCTAAGCTTAAGATATGTCAAAGGCAACTGCTTAAGACTCCCCAGTTTTCAGGGATGATGACCAGACATTAGTAAGATAAGAAAGAATATCATCAGTGGATCTTGCTTTAAGAAAACCATACAGGTGATCAGAGAGAAAACTGTGAGATTCAAGGTGTCTTAAGGATATGAGAGTAGAGGAGGGATTCAAAGAATTTGGAAATTGTAGATGTCAAAGCAATAGGACGATAGTTAGAGAGGTCAGAATGGTCACCCTTCTTAGGGAAGGGATGTATCAATGCATGCTTCCAAGAAGAAGGAAAATTTTGGTTTTTAAACAGAAACAGAACAGATAAGCCACCAGGACCATAGGCCTAGCTTGTGTCAGGAGAGAGAAGCACTTTTTTGGACAGCCTGTAAAGAGATTACAGGGAGGGGTGTAGGATTAGTAAGAGAAGCATTAGGTGGTGAAGGAATGTTAGTCATCCAAGGTGGAGTTAGAGGAGAAATGGGAACCAAAGAGAGTTGCTTTGTATAAGGGAGAGACAACTATAATACCATCCGAATGAAAAGTGAAGGAAAGGTAGAGCGACAGAAGTTGTTAGAGATGCCCTTAGCTAAAAAAAACAGAAAGACCTATCAGTGGATGACTAGAAGAGGTTATCACGCTTCCTTTGAATAAAGGAATGCTTAGCCTCATGGATAATATACTTGCAGTAATTATGGGCAATGATAAATGCTGGAAGGAGTCAGACAAAGGAGAGTTTTTCCTAGTCCGGTATGCCTGATCCTTTGTCTGAATAGCCTGAGAACAGGAATGGTTGAATCATGGATTGAAATAAGAGTTCGTCTTGAAGGAAGAGGGGCTAAATGCTTCCATTCCTGCAAGAATAACCTCTGCTATGCATCTAGCAGAGACAGAAGCATTACCACATTAGAGACAGTAATTTATCCATAGAAAGTCAGAAAAGAATATACATAAGTTATTCCAGTCACCTTTGTTGAAGTGCCAATACTTACGCTTAGAAGGGGCTGCCATTAGAATAGATACATTTGTGTGAGTGTGATCAGATGAACCAACTGGGGGCAAGATTGTGTAGCTATGGCAAGATGGACTAGGGGTGAAAAACGGATCCTGAATGTTAGGAGATTGGTCACAGTTGTCAGGAATATGAGTAGGGTGGGAGATAATTTGCTTTAAATCATTGAGAATGGTGAACATGAGGGCTTCAATCCCTCCACCATCCATATGGGAGGAATTCAACCATTCCCTGTGGTGGATGTTGAAATCCCTGGAGTTGAGGATCTTGGCTTGCAGGTGAGAGGATGCCAGTCTCATGGCAGGAGTTTAGATAGTTGAAGAAATATATAAAATTTGTAGAATCAGGAGAGCAATATGCAAAGCGGAGGAAAAGTGTGGTAGCTGGAAGACAGACCTTGAGCCACATAACATCAAAGTTTGGGAACTCAAGGTCCTTGAGGCATACAACAGGTGTGTTGTTGTTGAAATAAGAACAAACACCATCTTTGAACTGGAATAATGAGTGGAGATTATAGCTAGATATGAAAAAGGGGCAAGTGAGAACATCATCAGACAACTGTCTCAGAGAGAAGTAAGATGTTTGGAGAGATATTAGACAGATGATCTTCAACAGAAGAGAGGTTACAATAGAGACCAAGAATGCTTGTAAAGTGTAGAGAAAAAGAGAAAGGTCTAACAGAGAGGGAGGGGTCGGAACTTCTACTGTTTAAGCCCTCCCTTTCACTGGCAGTAAAGTTGAGCAGAAACCTGGAGATTCTTAGAAGCCCATGATTCCAGGGACAAGGGGCCACAGATTTGTTGGAATCTATCATGATTATCCTTATACTTACCCTATTCCCCTAAAGGTTTTGCTTATTATCCTTCATTTTCTTCTTATCCTGAAAACTGTTGAAATCTTCACAGTTGTTACCATCTAAGATGTTGACATTGTTCAAATTCTTGCTTAACATGCTTGACATGGTATACTGCAGATCATAACAGTTTTCGGCTCAGGTAGGAAGTTCAAAATTAGTTTAACTTCCAGATTCTATTTTGACTTTTGCTGTTTGTAAAATTTCAGCATCATTCATTTTCTTTTGATGTAAGTCTTAAGATGGCTTTGTTGATTAAAAAGATGGATTCCATCACCCAAAGCTTAATGAAAACAATAGGAGGGACTCTTGTGCTGAGCCCTCATCCAACTTTAATTAAAGCCAGCTCCAAAGTCCATTGCCATAATCAGAGAGCAACTTACCCCTGTAAGCTGTATATTTACAATCATACTTCATCTCTGTACTACCAGATGTCAGCACTTTTGGATGTTTAGCACCCATTTTGAAGAATTTTGAATGTTATTGAACAATTCAGTAAAGAAAAACTTTTTTACTGCAATGGCATTTTTACAATCTATGTGGTAAAGGAAAGTAAAATGCCCATTTCATATATGTGATTTATGCAGCAAAAAGGTTTAAACACTTGTGCCTTAAGCTCACTTTGTGTAGCTATGTAAGTTGGTAATGTTACTTTGAATAGAAATCTATATTTTAATTTTCTCTTGATATGCCTTTGTCAGGTAAGATTTTTGCAGCAAAAGAGTAATTTTCTACTCCTATAGCCATAGCCTATCTATAAAGTACTCAGACATGATTTTAATGACCTTGTGTCGGGTGTATGTATACATACATGCATGCATACATAAAGCTTTGCAAATTCATCTGCAAAGCTTTATTTTCAGAGTTATTAATTGGCAATTTTCATGTATAACATTTTTTACTTACTAATGAAAACTAAAAAGCTACAAAGCTACTTACTTTGTTTCTGTTTTTCAGAAATATGCGTGAAATGAAACAGGACAATGTTTGTGCTTTTATTGGAGCATTTGTTGAGCAAGGAAAAATGACACATGGAGAACATAGTAGGGTGACACTTGTCACAGAGTACTGCACCAGAGGGTCATTACTTGACATACTGGGCCTGGAAGACATTAAGCTTGACTGCCTCTTTATATCTTCCCTTGTGCATGATCTCCTTAAGGTAAGTACAGTATGACATGTTTAAGAGTTTTGCATTTTATATATTGTGATATCAAATTCAAGATAAATTCTTATATGGCTTCTACAACTAACACCTTTGGTAAAAGTGTATTGTAGGTGTTCACCATTATCTGCTGACTTATATTGACGCTAGCACATCAAACGATTTGTTTTACTTATTAGAAGAAAGTCTGACTGGCACATTTAAAGTTGCAGTCCTTTTTTTTACCTTGATTAGGTTAGGTTTTGTTTGGTTTGGTCTTGTCGGGTCCAAAACAAGAGAACAGACTGGAAGCAAAGCAACAAGAGTGTCTGGAGGGACGTGAGGACATATTTCTTCAGCAGGATAGTAGTGGAACAAGCTGAGCAAAGATGAAATGAATGCAGACAGCACTGGACTTGAAAAAATCTTTAAAAGAGAAGTGTGAGGTTAAGAGATTCCTTGACTGGGTTAGGTGAGGTAGATTAGGTCTTTTTTTTTTCACTTATTTACCCTAACTTAAGCAAACCTAACAACTTTGGAAGAATAAAGACCAAAATTAAAGGTGCCTGTCAGAGTCTATTCTATAAAGATAATGAATCGTTTGGTGTGATTTTTGTCATTAGTCAATAAACAAAAGTTTGCTCCATAATAAGCTGCTGCCTAATCTTTTTTTTGTGAAAATAACAAGAATATTTGTAACTCATTTGCTATTCCTCTTCCTTTTAGTCAAAGAAAAAAAGGGTATTAGTATATTTCAGGGGTGTGCCTTTAATTGCTGATGTATAGTGACAAAAGCTATACCAAACATTTTGTTTTACTTCATGGAATAAGTTCGTACATGCTACTTTAAATATGGAGTTCTATTCTTTATCTAGGATTGGTTACAATAGAGTAGATGATAGCAAAAATACACAAAGAGAAGCTAATTTAATCTAATGAAATTTACTCTCACCTAGTCTAATTAATCTTAATCTAACCAAACCTATCCCAACTTATCCTTATGTAATGAGCTGGGCTTAAGCTGCCCTCCTCTGTCTTAGGGCTCACCTGTAGCACTCAGTACAAAGAATCTCCTGCTGGGGTGTACAAACAATTTGTAGGGTTTACAAAACTTTAATTTACAGTTATCACTAATCCTACAGTAAGAATTTTCTCCAAACAAAACACTTACCTGCTCACTGAAGATATTTACACAAAGAAATTAACTCCAAATAGAAACACTAACACAACTGCTCACAAATATATTTACATACAGTACAAGGGTCAGTACTACCAATATGTACTTCTTAAAGCACTGCCTGGGTTTTTTCCCAACCCAGCACCTGTAAGGCCTCTCCCCACTCAGCTCACACCACTCACAATCTGGTTACCATACGAGACTACCTAAGTCTCGTGACTTGGTCCACTCAGGGTACCTCTCCTGAACAAGGCATGCTAACAGCTCCACCATATGGAGTTGTAACACCGAGCACTTAGCTGCACCAGCGCCGGTAGTCTTGCCATCCAGCCAAGGATGTGTAGTTTTTTCGCAATCACTTGGCGTTGTGGACATTCACCAATCTCTAGCCCTTCCGTACCAACGGGCACCCACTGAGGCTGATATTCAATATGGCATATAGCACAGGCCAGTCGAACTGAGAGGGTGATGTTAGAGGCTTGCTCACTGCACCGTCTCAAGGTCAACGCAGTCGCCATACATCTTCCACACACACTCCTCTCAGAAACTCCTGAAAATCCAATTTCCATAACTAACAGACTTCCTTACTTTATTAGCACATTCACACAACTTACATCCTTCCTGCATCACCTAGTTAACACCGACAGCCTTGACATACCTGCAAAAACCCAGCAGAATCACTTCCTTGAAAACACAGTGTATGCTGGCCTCTCGAAATGGCCTTTTGTCAACAATACTCGCAGACTCGCATGCCCCTGTGGCTAGCCACCGAGCCCCCAATATCAGTGCGCTAAATTCAAATCCTCACACTCACTCCCTCAAACTTTGTGCATGCCCCCACATGCACATCCCTCACAGACCACACACCCAGAACCTACCTTCCCTGCCTGTTCAGCAATCCTCCTAGAGTGTCTAAGTTGAGTAGTCTCCTTTGCTTCCCTCTCATCTCTTCCCCTTGTACCTTTTTTACTCAGTTCTTCCCCTTCCTCTAGTGTTCCCTGTTGTGACTCCTTGCACCCTAACTCTGTCTCTGCCAATTCCCCTTCCGGTTCCTCTTCGACAGGTGCCAGCCGATCCTCAAAGCCAAATCTCTGCAACACTTCAGCCTTCCCCGGGATTTCTACCTCTTCCTCCCCTTGGCATTCCCCTTCGTGGCCCAACCCTTCTTGTTCATGTTGACCTTGTAGCCCAGTGCTGTCATCCTGTCGCCATGGATGCAAATTGCTGCGGTGCTGTACCTTCTCATGGTTCTCATCCCCTTCCAATCTCACCTTATACACCCAGCTGGTTGCATCTAATACTTCCACAATTACCCAAACCTCTGCTGAAAAGTTAGGGTGTGTCTTATTCCTGCTCAACACTGAGTGGTCCCTAAACAATACCTGTTGGCCCACTTGCAAAGGCTCTGCTCTACCCTGCTCCTACCTTTTCCTCCGATACATCTCATTATATTGCCGCATGTTCCCCAAAGCAGCTTTCCAAGCAGCCTGCTGTTTCTTCTGGAGCTCCCTAACCCACTGGTGATGTGGGACAGTAGCTTCGTCTGTATCCACCGTGAACCTATCTAAGGGCAAATGAGGCTCCACTCCAAACACCAGATAGTGGGGTGAAAACCCTGTCACAACATGTGGAGTACTGTTGTAAAGAGTCGTCAGACTGGACAAGTATCTTGGCCAATGCTCCCTCTGTTCTCTACCCAAGGTGAGGTTGAGGACGTGTCTTTGTATTCTCGAGCAGCCTCTAGGTGTCAGAAAGAGCTTCACGCTTCCAAGTGAGGCACACCTATAGATGAGTTAAACTCACAGGCGGTAGGAGTGACCCGCTTCTGTTGCACCTGGCAGCATTACTGTGTTACTGGTTCGCTGGACGAAACTCGGGAATCTAACGGAGCAAATTCACGAGAGAGAGAGAGAGAGAGAGAGAGAGAGAGAGAGAGAGAGAGAGAGAGAAGCAGTTGCCATGATTTATCAAATGTCATTATGGAACTTGGATTCAACTTTATGTACCACTCGATGAAAAAAATGGAAATTCCCTATCTGCGCCTCGGCAAATACGTATGGTGAACGGTAGTCAGTGAACACAGATATGTAACTTGCATTTTTCACAAGACCTGAGGTGCTCTCGGCGTCCATTTGGGGTGTCATAGATGGTGGTATCACATCCTCCTCCTCCTCTGGCGGGCTTTCCCCGTGTCCGTACACCTCGGGCAGGGACGAGGGAGGATGTCCACGTGGGTAGACTTGGGACAAAACCAGATAACAGACGGTCTATAACGAAGGTTATCAGCTGGAGGACAGTAATGGCAGTATGAATTCCCTACTGAATATGGATGGAGATAGGGTTGTAAGCTAGATAAGTGGATGGTCGACAAAGCCCCTTTTCTCTCTCTCTCTCTCTCTCATACACACACACACACACAGGTTAATGATAACCCGAAGAAAAGGAAATCCTGGAAAGTTGTTGACAGTTTGGGGCAGTGAGTTGCAGGCCGGGTGTGAGGTGAGTGCTGACGTGCGTGCGGGTTAAACGGAGGAAGGAATGGAAGGAGTACTTTGGATTATTGGTTTTCGTTTAGCGGGAGGGAGAGTGTCGGAGAGAAGGTGCAGACACAGGGATGTTATCTTCTCTGGATGCTTATAAAAATATCCTTCCATCTTGCTGAAGACCAACTGTGGATCTCTTGTGTACCTCGGCTTCGCCTTTGGTGAGGATGGGTGGGGAGTGGGTTGCTGTAGTGTTGATCAACGGCACCACGGTCTTGGGGGGTGACTGGCGTTGCTGTCTTTGGAGTAGTAACGCCGCAAGCGGTGGGTCACCATCGGTGAGGCTGGATCATCATCATCCGTGGACGTTAAAAAGATTACAGTGTCTCCGTTGAGTCTCTTGCCCCAAAGAAGCTCACCTTACTCCACTCCCGCTTGGAGCGCTGCCTCAGAGCTGCAGGGGGCCCATGACAAGGGGTCGTGGGGTTAATATAACTAATTCAACCAAACAGAAATTATAAACAGTGCATGAAGATTATCTTAACTTATTGAGTAGATATTTATCCTAACTAGCATACATCCCTCGTATAACGGTGATCAAAGGGCAAAATGTGCTTCCCTTGTGTTCAGAAAAAATTTGAACATTGTACCAAGATCTATCACTATGACGTCAGAGACAGCCGAGTCATCCTAATCGTAACATGGGCGTTTTTTCGCTCGCACCTGATCGACAATTATTTACTTTTTATTTCCACTTTTTGTTTCGATTTTTTATTTAATGGCAAGGAAAAAAAAATAATGATTAACGTAGAGAATATTATTGCTGGGCGGCTGATCCAGCACGAAGCTTTCAGCGACGTGGTTCTGATGATGGCGTTCCTCCTGTTTTATGTGCGGGCAGCGCACTGTGAGTGCGATTTTTACATCATGAAAAATAGCAGCGTAAGCGTTTGTTTATGTGCCAGAGCAGCGACGCGTCGGGGAGGCATCAGGGATCCGCTTCCATTCCAAATCACGCGTTTGTTTTTAGCAATTCTCGCTATTTGCCGTAAACCTTTCAAATATAAATTAGGTAGAGATAAATCCTTTTTGTTTTCTGTACACACGTATCTATAACTATCTGTCTATCCTGGTTCCGGCTGTCGGTCCACAGTCAACTCAGTTGTTCATCCACCCCTAGAGTTGGTCAATAAAATGGGTACCTGGCTCATGCTAGGATATATATATCTCTATCTATCTGTCTATCTATCTATCTATCTATCTATCTATCTATCTATCTATATATATATATATATATATATAT
>JAYMFT010173346.1:0-12183 GCA_038088735.1 Panulirus argus
TTTACATGCCCGGCAGACACGACCGCCAGCGAAAAATTGAAATCCTGGGGAGGACCAGGAACGTCCAGGAGGCCCGGGCTGCCATCATGAGGCTGGCTCCCCTCACCATACGCTGAGGCCAAGACCTGCCCACGCTCAACATAGGAGCTAAATATCGCTCCCTAAGAGGAAAGCAGCCGTTGTACTGCAACGGTTAATTATTTTCATTTTAATTTACTCATTTTGAAAAATTCATTTATTTAAGTAAGTGGCAAAAAAAAATTCTAACAGTTGCGCTCCTTTTTTCTTATAACAATTTCTCCTTAATAATACTACTGCTACTTCTATTAGTACTGCTGTAATTACTACCAACTTAAACAATAATAATAATAATAATAATAATGATGATGATGATAATGATAACAATAATAATGATAGTAATAATAATAATAATAATAATAATAATAATAAAAAGTTAAAGCATCACATATACACTCACTCAAACACCTACTGAGTGTAACTAGGATGTGAGTGTGTGATGCTTCAATTTATTATCATTATCATTATTTTTATTATAATTATTATCATTGTTTTTGTTGTCATTATTATTATTATTATTATTATCATTATTATTATTTTACTCTTATTATTATCATAATAATTATTATTATCATCATAATCATTATTATTATTAATATTATTATTACAATATAATTATTATTAAATACCGGATTCGCCCCCACCACGGTAGCATCGTCGGTAGAGCGTTCGCCTTCTAGCCCAAATTCCGACATTGGATCCCGGGCTGGAACGCTTCGCTAGGATCGATGTAGATACCGGATAGGGGCGAATGCGACCTTTCTTTTTGTCTGTTCCTGCCACTACTTCGCTAATGCGGGAAACGTTGATGAAGTATGAAAAATATTTTTTTCGGACTTGATCACCGCTTCCCACGTTAGTAAGGTAGCGCCAGGAACAGATGAAGAAAAGCCGCATCCGCTCACATCCAATCTCTATCTCCATTCTTAGCTATCATGTGTAATGCATCGAAATGTATCTTACTAAGGAAAATCGTACTGCCTTATTTATCTCAATAAGACGTAATAATTACGGCAAAAACGTAATGGTTGGCAGCTCTTAGTAAGGTACATACGTAAACGTAAGGCAAGAAATTAAATACCAAGTAACAGATTATATACCTATGATATGACCAGGTAAATCACGTTTCCTATCTGTCTTGGCTCTTTGTATAATTTGTTTTTGTATTTTTGAATCAAATTCGTTTGATACTTATCAAGAAAGAAGAACAACACAAGAAATGAGATGGAAGGAAAAAGATAAATGGGTAAAGCAACAAAATACTCTGTTAAGGAGACAGGAATAGAATACTTTGATTCTAAGTGCATGACAAGGCGATAAATGAAAGTGAAAAGATTCACTTAAGAGTTAGGTGTGGACAATAAGATCTCCACCCCCCCCCTTTCTTGGAGTAGATATCCGGGCTCCTGATTGGGGATTACCAAACCAGTATTCATCCTAAGTCAACTGATTTGGGCAAGTGTCTGAACGCTGTGAGTGAGTGCCCCGTGAGGTACACAATCATTAGAATTCTTTCTTTTTTCCTATCTTTGAGGGTTTTCATACTGGCAGTATTTAGTTATGTTTTCATCCACGGTTCTTTTTTTTTTTTCAAATTTCCTATGCTATGTGAACGAGGAACACAAGAGTATTTACCAAGGGCTACAAACATAATGAAAATGTACATGGCTCTAGTAGTGTCCTTAACACCTGAAGAAGGTGATAACGATCTTTTTCAGTGGTTTTTATGTACTACTTTGACGTTGGCGGCCTTAATGAACCCTGGCAGTTGATGGGCCTAAAGACCAAAGAACTAACCAACCAGTATTTCCTTCACTAAGTCATTTTTCTTTTTTTTTTTCTTTAATCTTAGTTGAGTTAGTCCTCATGCGTTTCCATTTCAGAGAATGTGAAGCTTGTCTCTCAGTTTTTGCCCCTTCAGTATTCCCGTCTGTGGGTCTTAAAATGAGGTCTCTAATTCTGCTCCTCTTGCTCTGTGTATCTTTCCGTTCCCTGTGTATTGGTTTGTTTTCTCGTTTCCTTCAACGCTCACCGAGTTCCTCTTGCAGTTTCCGTTGAGCTAATCTTTCTTCCGATGTCAGATCCAAGAAAATTCTCATCTTCCCTTATTTTGAATGCCTCTCAAACTTCAACTTTTTTGCATCTTTTTTTTACAACAGCTCATTTTTCTTCTTCTTTACTGAATCTAATAATTTTGGGTTTATCTTTTCCATCATCTCTCTTCTTCCCCATCCTCAATACTTTATTTTTTCTGATATTCTTAACCTACGGTGATTTTCAAATAGATCATTGCATTTCTTTGATTCTTCTCTTATTCCATCGTCTGGATCCTCCCTTCTTGACTTTAGAATGTTACGTATTACTTTATTCTTCCTTTTGTTTCAAACTTCCAGTTCCTTCATAATTCTAAGTTTTATTTGGTCTAGCACTCTTCCTTCTGTCTCCGGTACGATCTCACATTTTTCTATATTTCTGATCTAGTCCCTTCCTCTGCTCTGATAATTCCTGCTTTTTCTTACCTAGCTGCCTTATTTTTGCTAGGCATTGAGTTAGAGCTCCTTTGCAACTTCTGCATAATTGTTCTTATCATTTCTGCATTACCGTATACAACTCTTCGTTAACCCCTTCACATCCAATGTGGAACAATATCTGGCACGTTTCACACTACAGCCAGTTTTCTCTTCCCTACCATCTTGTCAGGTCTCCGACAATCGTCCCTCTCAGCCATGTATTTCTTCAGTGGGAACAGATCTTCCTCCTTACAGCCGCTGGTCTCATAATTCCAGGATCAGGGGTGAATTACCCTGATAATCTCCCTGACCTCGCAGATCTAGGATGAGGGATTTCGATCCCCTGGTACCCCGTATCCCCAGAGATACAGGGTCTACACAGCCAATATCTCCCTCACCACAGCCACATGATGGAGGGCTCTCCCCCCAATATCTTCCTCCCTAGACCTGACCTGCGATCGCAACCCGTCCCCCTCCTTTCTCTGCAGTCCAGGGTGGATGAATTTCGCCCCTTCGCTACCTTTACGCGGCCTCGCGTTCCCAGGTGTTGTCATCTGCAATACTCGCCCTCCCAGGTCAGCAGTCCACGAGCGGCAGAGGATTTTTCTCTTCATACATCATACAATCCTCACATTCATTAATCACTTTGATTACTGAACTCTAAATACCACTTTTGGCCTCAGCTTTGCAGGTCTCTAAGGATAAAACAATCATGAAAACAGAAATAGAAATTCTTGCTCAATACAATTCTATTCAACAATTTGTTAATGCAGTTATGGTACCAGTAATTGCTGGTCCTCTTGAAAATTGCATCTTGTTTCTATTTTACACAACAGTCTTAATCGTCTCATCAAAATATCAACATAAGAATCAAATGATCATCAAGAGCAGCGTGGGACGTGTGTGTGGGAGGGAGGACCGCCTCTCGCTGTCCTGGAGGTAAGGTTAGGGTCCACCTCTGCATCTCGGCCCACTGCCCACCGTCACCTCCACTACGAAAGTGAGGATGGAGAGGAGGCTTCCCATCGCCAGGAGGAAGAACACTCCCTGCATGTGATCCAGGCTGATGGACCTCCCGCCACCGTCACCCTCAACAGGATCCTCCTCGCCGTCACTCACTGAGCCTAGGACGCCACCCTGCTGCTCCTGCCGCATCTTGGCATCCTGCCGGAGGGAAACTAGTAAGGTCTTAGCCAGTTTCCGGCTCATTATGAATGAAAAACGATACTTATGCCAATACCGGTCATACGTAAAGCACAGATTTACTCAGTTTCCTTTCATGCTGGGGACAATTTTGCACACACAGCTGTAGATTAGGCGAACAGTGTGATGAAGCGAAATGCCTGAATTGAGATGCTACCAGAGAACTTTTCATTAATGCAGAGCCAGCCTTCCATGTAGTGACTGTTCATCTGAACTCACCAAAGGCTGACGGAAAAGCAAAATTATAGAAAGATATACCATTTCCTGATCAGAACAGATTGAGAAGCCACAAAGACACATCCCTCGTCTCTCGACTCACTTGTTTACTAATACAGGATAAGATAAAGTTAGTCACTGATACAGCTAGAGGCTCCTGAAGTCCTTAATTGTATACAAAGAGACCAACACTCACTCAGTAACTCATAGATCCGTTTTAAAGAAATCTCTTTTGAATCCCTTCCTGGCAACAATCTTTGCAAGGTGCTTACGTTCTTGGAGACTCTGAGTGACTCGGAGAACCACTGTTGGACAAGACCGCTCTCTACCATCCTCAGAAGAAGCGGATCGAACTTGGTCTTTAGCGGGGAACTACGCTGGGTGACCAGACCGATGCCGTAGGGCGCGAAGCACTCCTGTAATACGCGAGTCCAGCTTTATTCCTCCTCACTTCGCTATCCTCATCCCCAGAAACGTCCACCATACCTTGGTACAATCTCCCTCACACTGACTCCACATACCTCGCCACCGTCTTCCATTACACAGACTCTCGAACCTTTACTGTTTAAGAATTCAACCTTCATTCATTTTTCCTTCAATTTTAGATTTGGCCCTCTTCCCTAGAGAATCCCACTGCAGCAAGATTAGGCAACTTTTCCTACTCACACTTTCCTGTAGAATCTCTATGGCAGTATACTCTTTCCACAACACATGGTGTTCCTTCTTAGCTATTCTCGCCTTCCGGCTGCTGTGCCAAAGGAAGTGGTGGTTAGGTAGGTGCCTTCTGATTTATTCCCCTGTCTCCACCACGAATGATATTACAACTTCAGGAGACTACTGCTGTCCTCCAGCACGTAACCTCGTCATAGAACCATCAGGTTCCTACAGAGTCCCATCCACCTAGGTACCGCCAACCCCCCCCCCCCACACTCACACACACACACACATAAACCACCATATCTCGGTACCCAATCCCTAAGACTCCCCCAACCCGCACACACACACATACATGCACACATGTATATACACACACACATACACACCGGCACTGCATTCCTACGGGCTAAACTGGCTCCTGTCGCCTCTTACGTAGGCGTCAGCCATCACCCTGTAAATGGGGTCACGACTGAGTGAATGCCGATGAGTGCAGTTCCTTGATTGGTTGACTGACTGGATTTTCCAGATGCCAACCGGCGCCCATATCTGGTGCCAGGCTGATCTTGCCTCTCACTGCTCTCGCCTTCACATACATATTTTTTTTTCTTGAACTTTTTTCGGTATGTTCATGATACAGCAAATCAATTTGGATATTGATATTCCGTGGGCCGTCACTGCCGGCTCATTCTACATGAAAGGCACATGCACATCAAATCCGGGCAAACGTCTGACCGGACTCGTTTGGACGATTTGTTTCCTCTCTCGGCAAGAGAAGTGAGAGGCAAGAGTAACAGGGTACCAGTCTCCCCTAAGGAAGGTTTTTCCCCCTCCCTCCCCGTTCATAGCCCCTCAGGCTTCCTTTCCCTTACTGCGGTACCCACTCACCTCCGACAGACTGGTTCCGGTGTAGTAATGCACGGCAAAGATCAAGGCCAAGACTTGTGCAGACACGTAACAGAATCACGAACTGCAGAGTCACGGTTCGAAATCACGACTTGGCCAGTCAAAGATTGGGGCCACGACTTACAGTCAGATTATCGACGCCACGACCTGCAGTCATGATGTATCGGGGTCGTGGCCTGCACCAGTCGTGGATCAGGGCCACGACCTGGACAGCCATGGATCTGGGTCATGGCCTCCGTGTTCCCGAACACAACCGGCAGATCTTGCTAGCTGGCGGTCGGTCGGGTTACTGCCCTTGCTGGGGTCCGTCTCCAGCGAGGGTGGGTCCGTGGTACATACGCTAAAAGCCCCTGAGAGCGATGGTGCCAACCTTGAACACGACGCTACGACGTTTAGTTACGATGACGTAACCTTTGAGCCGATTCTGAAGGGTCAGATCAGAGGCTGACCTGGGTGGCACTTCCCACCATACACTGCCTCAGGTGCCCCTGGTCATGACACCTACACCTTAAGACACCTCGTTAAGCACCCCCGTCTTATGGAGGATTGTGTTTCCTCAGGTTCGCGTCAGGCAGTCATAATATAAGAATATATGTCCCGTGGGGTATATTAGAAGATAAGGAAAAATTAAAAAGTAAAATTTTAGAGACGATAAAATGAAATACGGGGGAAACCTGAAAACAGTTAGTGTTTGCAGCAAACTGATTTTTCTTATTTTTTTCTTGTACTTTGACGCCTCTGTCCTTTTGTCTGAATGGTGTTGTCTGTACCAAAGGTCTTCCTTTGATTAGTGTGCGTTGCAAGTCGTTAATTGTTTTTTCTTTCCATTCAACTTTGCTGTGATAATGGGCTGAGGTTTTTTGGCCAAAATCTACGTGCCTATCTTAAATCCTCTTCCTTCATCATGTCAGGATGGAATCATTATTGTCAGTCTTTATTTTCCTCACATTTTCTTGGCTCTTTTGTGGATACGTAAAGTTAATGGATCTGTCTTGTTTGCAAAAGGTTGGCACTTTGCTCCTCTTATTATTGTACTGTTCTGGGTGTTCTTCTTAGTGCACTGTACTGGGTGGATGGAGGGGAATTTCTACCGATTAATGCGGCACCATGTGTGAAGTGGAATTGGTGGATATTCTAGACGTGGTGTTACTAGTGCTTTATATAAGTAACGGAATCTTGCGAGATTTCTTAATGCATCGCGGGTCATTTCAATTTTTCCTCCCTCGGATGACCAGTTATTCCGTTCCTTTGAAGTTTGAGATCCGCCATTTTCCCTTCGCTGACGTTTTTTAGCCGTTCCTTACCTGAGATGACTGGATCCGGATTTCATCTCATGTGGATTGAGTGGAAATTTTAATTGGTCTGTATTCTCAGTTTCTATTCTTACTTATTAACGTTTTCCATTGCCTTCATTATCATATTTGTTATCATTTGTTGTGTAGAGTCAACAGCATACATTAAACACTCTTCACTTCTTGGAGTTGGTAAATCAGCTGCATAGATGTGCATATTGTCGGCCATAAGTAACCACCTTAGGGAACTCCACTTTCAGGTTTGAGTCTGTCTATTAGAAGTTGTCTTGCGCGCTTTCCCAGCGAGTAATGAACCTGATGAAGTGAAGAAGGCTAGTAAATTGTTCCATTATCGTATGATTAAATCCGTGATGCTATACTTGTCAAAACCCTATTAATACATCTTGGATGATGACACTGCTTTGTTTTCCGTTTCGTAATGCGTCTGCTAATTTGCTCGTACGTAAGGTCAGTTGCTGTTTCTGGTTCTTTGTTTTCCCTGAATTCATGTTGCCTCTCGTCATAAATTCTTTCTTCGTTAAGATGGTCACGGTCTCCGCTGTTCAATATCTTTTTTCCAGTATTTTGCCGTATGTTTCCAAGAAAGATATCGACCTGTAGCTTGCTCTTTGTATGGGCGATCTTCTTGCTCTGGGGATGACTGTGACTGTGATAGGTTTGGATTTCGAAGGATATTATCCTGTGACTTGCGATGGGTCGAGGATGTGCGTGAAGTACTCTATCAGGTTTCTTAGCATTGTTTCACCGACGTTGTTGTATCTTGCTGTCTTATTCTTAAACATGCTGATCACTGCATCAACTTCCGCAGGTCCCTCATGTTTTTCCCTCCTCCTTACATTCGTGTCTTCCTCTCCTCTGTTTCGCCTCATCTCTGCCCGTCCCTCATACTTCGCCTCACACCCATCAAGGTCCCTTCACCCGAACGTCCCTCGACCGCCCGTCTTAAATCAAGTTGTCATGTTTATACTACACAATTTATACGCTTGCTAGAAATTAGGACCGTTTTTGCCTACTCCTCCGTGACTCGTCCGCTGGTGTGGCCACGACCATGGATCAGGGATACAACCTGTACACCCAAGCATCGGAATTACGACCTGTACAGGTACTGACCGGGCCACGATCTGCAGAGTCATGGAACGGGGTCATGGCCTCCTTGCTCTCGAGAACAACCGGGAGGCAGACCTTGCTGGATGGCGACCGGACGGGTTACTGTCCGCTGTAGGGTGTCTTGTAGAACGGTGGCTCCGCGGGTCGCGGTACGCACGCTGAGACCCCGCGAAGAGCACGGTGCCACCCTTGAACACAAGACCTCGACCTTTGGTAATGATAGCCTGGCCTTTGACCTGTACTAATAAGGGTCAGGTCAAAGGTCAGGTCATCATACCCAAGAGCCATTCCATTCGTGCTCATAGATATTCCAAGTATTTGGGTTATTATTTACTCGCATCTTAATTTCCATGAATTTTGTGATTCGGAGGACAAAGGAAGTGCGATAACTTCTCTCTCCTCATCATCCACTGATATGTTTCTCTGGTCTTTATGTATGAGCATCGCTGACAACTTCTGTTGTTCTACCTCTCCTTCATTTTCCCGAAGAAAAAACAAAACTCTCTTTGGTTTCCGTCTTTCCTCAAACTCTACATTAGATGATGCTAACATTCCTTCATCACCTGCTGCTCCTATTACTAGTCTTATGCCACTTCTCGTAACCTCTTTTCGAACTGTTCGATGGGCGCTTCTCTCTCCGACCTCAAGCAAGGATTGTGGTCCTGATGACATCCATTCCCTGTTGCTTTGACATCTACCATTTCCAAAGTCTTTGAATCCCTCCTCAACTCCCATATTCTCAGACATATTAAATCACACAGTCTTCTCTCTGATCACTAGTATAACGAGATCCACTGGTGGTATTTTTTCATATCTCACTAATGTCTGGTCATCATCCGTAAAAGATATTGGGGAATCCTATGTAGTTGCTCTTGACATACCCAAAGTTGTTGACAGGGTGTGGCACTGGGGTCTCATCTCTAAGCTACACTCTTTCAGCTTCCACCTTAACTTTGCTCCACCATATCTGGCTTCCTCTCAGACCAGTCTATCTATCTATCTCCGTAGTTGTTGATGGATGACCAGCAGCGATGTCCCTCAAGGCTCTGTCCCGTCCCCTACACTTTTTCTCCTTTTCATCAACAATTTCCTTTCTTCTACAAAAAAACAAATGCACTCATACGCTGACGACTCAACAGAGTATTCCTTTACATCCTTCAATTCTGCTCCCTCTTCTCTCACTTGCTCTGCATCTCGCCTCGATACAACTTCCTCAGTAAACTCAGACTTGGACAGGAAATCTCTGTGGATTAGACGGAATCTGGTTAAGTTTAATGCCTCCAGGATCCAGTCTCTACCTATCTCTCACTCGGAAATTCCTCACAAGTTTCCTCTCTTCTTTGACGGTTCTGTAATTCCACTCTATCTTGGAAACCCCACAGTACGGGAATAGCAAAGAAACTAGGAGTCCGGTTTAAATGTCGAAATTTCTTTTCTTCCAAAAGGTTGCTGTTTATGGATCGACTGTGTTTCATACTGCACTCCATACAGTACTCCTTGTATCGAGTGCTGGTCTCACATCTGTGGGAGGGTTCTAGCTCTTCGTCCTTGCTGGACAGAGTTGAGTCGAAGACGGTCAGACTTATGAATTCTCTCAGGCCAACTTCAAGACTTGACACCTACGCAGCAATATTGGTTCACTCTCCCTCTTCTCTGGGTATTACTTTGGTCTATGCTCCCGAGAACTAGCTGCTCGTGTGCCCCCACCACTAGCTAGACCACGGTATACTCGGCAAGCTGCTGTGTCACATGGTTGCTGTGTGGCCATCGGCAACTCAGCTGTGGAGCATTTCGATAAGTGCTTCTTTCCCTACATCTTGAGGCATTGGAATGTGGCATATATTAAAAGAGAGAGTCGTCACTTCCTACAAAATTCGTAAATACTTTCCCTTGTCTCTTCCTTTTCCCTTTCATTAACCCCTATATATTTCAATGAAGACCTGGCCGCAATGTGGGCTTTTGTCCTTGACTGTAGCCTCCAACGTAAGAAATAAAAATGTAAAGGTTGCCTCTTAACAGTAGACTTCAGTAAAGTTATCAAGTTATGAGGTAAATATTTATTTAACCCTGGATCTAAAGGTAATATAATTTCCACCGTCACCTTAATAAAAGCATCATCATCTTGCAGTGTTCTGTAGACCTCTGCCATTATGTGCACAATCTATCAGTCACATCCTCATTACTGATCACCACCTGAACTTGTCTGGAGCCAGTTTATGCCACTATATTACCGTGGCAAGGATGTGTCACACACATTTTCTTATATTATTGATAAATAAACTTTGAGAATCATGGCCAGTTTATGTTAACTGATTCATTTTGGGGAGAGACAAAAATTATATTTACAAGACTCTGATAATAATATCGGCTTATCATATCTTCCTTTGAACCAATACGAACAACTGCATATTTGAATTAATTCCCATAGTCTGATATGATGCATAGCAATTCATGGGTCCGAATGTGAATCCTATACTCAAGGGTTCGGCTTATCGCATTACATGTTTTTAGGCACATTGTTTTGTGTGTATTGCGATGATGGCCAGTGAATCATTATCATTATCACTATTATCATTATCACTAACAAAAAGTAATGTTAATAATGAAAATTATTATTATTATCATTATCACCCCCGTATTACCTGTGTGTTTTTGAGAGCGACTAAAGGGGGAAGGGTAGTGGAGCAGGGGGTCAGACACCATTCCCTTCTTGCGTTTGTTTCTAAAAACTGGAACACAACATGGAGCCACTCATCCCATTCGAAAGCCCCTGTTAAGGCGTTTTTGTGTGTGCGGATATAATCAGGATGAGGGGAGAGGACCTTGGATGTTCTGGCTCTGGGTCAAACAAAGCTGAGGGTGAAGAGAGGGATATGACTGGCCTGGAAATGTCCTTGGGGTAACGTCAGCGGCTAGTGTGAGGGTGAGAGCAAAGGAGGGGAACGACACTTCTCCAGAAGCAGTTGTGGAAATGTGTGAGAGTTTAGGGAAGTGAGCCCTAGACTGATCTGGGTAAGTTCACCTGACGGATATATCACATGCTTCCCGCTGAAGAACTCCTAAAAAGGAAGGAAACACACAACAGTTGGGTCGAGAGAAGAATCCAAGGGCCATAATTGCCTCAAACTAAGATGATCTGGAGGGGTAAAGAAATGAAGAAGAAGAAAGACAAATGGAACAGGTTGGAAAGAAAGTCGTGGAATATAAAACAGTCCATAAAGATATGTATCGTTTTGAGAAACGCACATGAATACTTTTAACTTTAGAGTTGTTTGAAAATTCTGTCAAGTTGTGAATAAAAGACCATATATGTCAAGCACTGTGCTGTCTACCCTGGCTGACTAATCTGGGCTATCAAAGCCACAGGCATCTCTAATACCTTCAATATCTGTACTTCATATAAGTCTGTAGAATATTCCGCGAGAAGTCATCCAGCATAATGATCGTGTTATATCCAACCCCTTGAGCGCGACGGCACGACCCTTGGGTATTATGGCTTGGCTCTGTCATGACCCTTCAGGGCCGGGTTATAACCAGGGGCCGCACCGCGGTGATCAGGGATCGTGCGGGCGAGTTCAGCGCGCACGACTGGTGGCGGCAGGTGGGTCATGCAGGGCGTCGTCGGTCAGGAGTGGTGCGTCATGTTCTCCGTTTCATGGGAGCCAGACAGGTATCTGTCGGTACACCAGTGAACTTCATGACAGTTATGAGACCGTGGTTATCATACTGGCTCATGACCCGATGTCATCATGGCTCTAAGAAGGATATCAGCTCACTCGACTGCTGTCAAATGACCAACTTAGAAAAAAAAGAAATAGAGCAGGTTTCGTTTCGTGAGTCATAATCAAGACGAAAGATTATTGATTAACTGATCGTGTGCTCATAAGACAATACAGCACATTCGTGTGTGTTTGTATCCACATTGATCCCGTATGCATCTTACACACCAGCTCAAGACGAACAACATTACTGAAGACGTCTCCTCAGCGCTGTGGAAAATAGCTGCGCCCATCGCACCCCAACCCATCACCCATGCCCACTGGTCCCCTACTCTACCCACTAGCCTGGTCTGACCTTGATGATCCTCATGGATGGGAGGCCGCGGGAGGAGAAGTTCATGGTGATGAAGTACTGATGGAGTCTGCGGGTCTCCAGGTACACTGTGAGGCCGGCCGCCACCCGGGGCCACAGCTCCT
>JAYMFT010173357.1:0-12183 GCA_038088735.1 Panulirus argus
AGGTTAAAGTGGAAAGTGACAGGAAGGGAAAGGTCGAGGAAAAAAAAAAGTTGTTACTATAAAGATGAAAAAGTTGCATACGTGAAATGATTCAGAGATGGACGAGCCATAGGTGAGAGAGAGAGAGAGGAAGAGAGAGAGAGAGAGAGAGAATGAATGGGAAAAATGGGGACAAAAAGGAATCCGAGAATAACAATACCAACACAGAAAGAGAAAATTAAAAAGCCAAAAGCTTTAGAAGAGAATTTAACAGTACAGACCGGTAAGGGAAGTGGTTTGAGAAACTCGTGATAATACAACGAATAATTTATACCTGGAGGCAAACGGCCGGACTCGGGATCCGTGTGTACATTTTTTCGTTTTTAATGCCAATGGTTCCGGTCACGGACACAAAGTCTTCTTCACTGCAAGGCCTTCAACCGAACATAAAAAGGCTCAGAGTCGAAATATATGAAATGTCAAGAGGCAAGATGGTAGATAGTGTAGAGCGTTCCAAAAGCTTAGCGGCGTAGGGAAAGAAACAAACATTCGCCACGGCTCACAAATCGCACGTGATGGGCCGGTCTTTATGTGGCCGCAGTGGTACGTGGTATGCACCGGGGGGGAAATTGTGTGTGTGTGTGTGTGTCGTGGTGGAAAGAGGAACTAAATAAGCAGTGTTGATGCGAATCGTTATGTTTCGCTTCCTTTTTGATGCCAGACGTGCAAGTCGTGGTTAACGTGTCTGTTAAACTTAGCTCGTCTGCAACTGACTGCCTTGTGACACTAATGTCAGAATCACGAAAGGAAATTTACGTCTCTTTAAGAGCAAAATATGGAATGAAAGAGTTCCAGTCCACGGATATGATCGATCCAGTCATATCTTTAAAACAGCCATAGGGTTTTCTTTTTTAGGTCAGAGTCCAGGAAGATGGTAGGGAGTCTAGGAAGAGGATGAGAAGCCCAAGTCTCGTCCGGTCAGTAACTCGCACTTCGCCAGCCCTGAGAGTACCATTCCCTTTCTGTACAGACAGCCCTTCTCAAACGCTGATCCAGTGGTGTCACTCAATCGTGCCCAACTGTGTTTGTTTCACCTGCATTCCTCTAAAATCCTTATTTTGGTCCAATGAGCCATCGCAGCGCCCAGGGCTCTCAAGGAATGAAGCGATGGGTATAATCCAGAAGGATAAGTAGATGGGGAAAGGAAATAGGAGATGTTTAAGGTTCCGTTGAAGGGAAGGAACGTCTGGATACACAAGGCTAGAACACACCATTAACTCCAGGCAAGTGGTATGAGCGGAATTTGGTCCTTGCGTTATACGAACCTCGAGAAGAAAATCAAGAGGAAATTCACGACTTCTCAATCCCTAAAACACTAAACAAATAATGGATTTAACCCTCCAAACTTTATCAAAGTAACCCCCTCAAAAAAAAAAAAAAGTAGGTCGGGGGATAATATGACCAATAGTACGAGTCCCTGATTTCAAGAACCCCCAGAGAATGGAGTGTGGTGGTGGAGGGAGACCTTCACCTCCTCCTTGAACACACCACCTTGCCCTCCAGCAGACAGGCAGGAGTGCGAGAAATAACGAGGTGGTGTTGAGGGACCTTGTCTTCCACAGGTGCCTGGCAGTGCTGCCAGAAACAGAAAAGTTAAAAATAAATATCACGTGGATTGCCTCCTGTTCAGTCCTCAGGATCGCCACACCCGCCACAGCAGGAGGAAGAGGAAGGGGCAGTGTTGATGACCTGTCACACGAAGCAGATCTATTTACGATTAACGACGAGGTTTTATCTTAAAACATAAATCAAGCGTTAAGCAGACTCTGTATGGAGTCTGAAACGTTGTCTAGTAACGTAAAGCAAATCCCCATTTCAGCTTTTCTTTAAATCACCGATAAAGTAAATTAATTTCTAGGTTCCTCTGTCGAAACACGACAGCAGAAGTCTTTGTCAGGCAAGTTAGATACGTCTAACTACGCCCGCAAAATGAGACGTCTACGACCAGCGTTCCGCCAGGCTTCGCCAAGATATTCGACACTTGGAGTGATTCATTCAACATGACTGTTCGAACCTTGAGTACGTCTGTTGTTACGATGATCCGATCTTTGACCCGATCCCTAATTAACCCATAACGAGGTTACCTGCTGGAGGAAAGTAAGAACAACCCCCCAGTAGTTTTCAGTTTACTAGAGATAGAGCCAAGGGTCGTACTTTAGTGTTCAATGGTCGTACAGTCGTACTCAAAGGTCGAACCGTTTTACTACCTATAGGATCTCGGTCCTCAGTACAAAGGGGAGTTCATTACCAAGCACTCCCTTTCTCTCTCTGGCTGCTGCTTGTCTCTCTCTCTCTCTCTCTCTCTCCACTAACACACATTTTTTTCCTAGACACCAGCACCTCTCGTGTGTTCAGACACCCTTGGCTTTACAACACACACCACTCGTCACACCATTTATTTGCTGTGTTCCTTTCGTCCCATCACTCGCAATGAGGAAGCCTTACAGGCGATGATCACGACGTCTACCAACCGTTCACTCCCTGACGCAGGCGCGGGAGGAGCGAGGACACTCGTAATTGGGACACTGAGAAGACGACGAATAAACGGCCCCAGAGACGCAGCCCCCCAAACCGATCGTAAAACCCGACCCTGACCGCCACGATCGAGTGACAATTACACCCCGATGGCAGCAAACGGAAAGCTTTCTCCTTTTGGGAAAGCTGAACCACCGAGTTTCGAACCGTAATTGGTGAAACAAGGAGTAATGAGACTTGAGACATGAACATATGCAAATCACGGAGTTGTGGTTAATGCCCTAGAATAAGCCTATGAAAGCAGGGAAAGCAAAAAAGTTTTATCATATAAATAAATCCCCTGCCCTTGTTCACGAATGCGGGGAAGGGTCGTATGTGCTTGCATGCAATTCAGATCGGTTTCCAGAAACCTCATCTGACGAGAAAACTATAATTTCACTTTACTGAAGTCGACGTGAGCGATTGCCTCGAGTTGGCGTGCCTGCTACACAACACGCCACACACACACCCATGTAGGCTGCGCCGTCGCTAAAGGCAAGACACATGGTATACCCAGCACCTTCTGGGAGATGAGATAAGAGAGATAATTGATGGTTGAAGCGAGTATAAACAAGACAACCCCAAAACAAAAAAAGAACCGATGGAAAAAGCAGAGAGAAGGCTTCACGCCAATTGGAGTTTCCTTAATAGTAATGTTCCCAAGGGATCCATCCTCTCAGTCACCATCGGATCCAATTGCTTTTTGGAATAAGCAGTTGTTAAAAAATACGAGACCTCTACAGGAACGTTCACGACTTGCCTACGTGCCTTTACTCCGACATGTCTCGTATTTGGGGAAACAGAAACCATCATCAGGGTTACTCACCTTTCTTAGGGGCTGGCGAAGGGACGCGGGCGGGGGCAGCGCCCACAACCTCCTCCACAACCAAGGCCGGGAGGGCGGTGTAACAACTGGCGACGACTCCTGCCACTCTCACACTCCCGCCGGAGGAGTAAACCGCCGACGGACCCCGCACTTCCTCCAGGGTGGAGTAGATAGCCTCCTCCACCTCGTCCTCCTCGTCTTCGTCGTCGTCCTCGTCGTCCTCCTCCCCGTCCTCACCGTCCACAGTCGTGTACACGTCCTCTTCCTCATCGTCCTGGCGTGTGCAACGGAGTTATTCCAGATATTTCTTGGTATTTCTTACAGTCTTATTTCTGTATCAACAATTATTACCAATTTTGTGAGGAAATTTATCAATTAAGATGTTATTTAGCAGACCTTGGTTCAGCTGTGGCGGTTGGGTTAGAGCGAGAAAGGGAGCAGGGAGCCACCTTACCTGTGGCTGGGGTGTGGGCGCTGGCGGTCTCGAGGCGCGGACTAGCGCCTCGCCGTAGGTGGTGGAGAAGGCGTCCCCAAGGGGCTGGTCCACCCGCAGCGGGGAGAGGGAGACGAGCCGAGGGGCGGGGTCGCTGCTGCGTCTCCTGAACAGCCTCATTGTACCGCCTCTCGCTGCTTCTGCCAGACATAACGTGACACTTAAAAACTTTTAGTTCATTGGGGTCATCTGGGTAAAAGTTCCAGTTACCGCAACTTAGAATATACGAAAACATACCAAAAGTATACTTCGATTATACTACAATACCCTTATGTTATACATGACTATTAATAAATAGAGGCAGTCCAGCTTCAGCTGTGGAATGAGCGAGACGTTATCTGTCCAATTATGCTTAAATGCAAAAGTGTGTATACATAATCATGTTTATCTACGTACGTTGTATGCATGATAAATAAAAGAGTAAGGATGTATACACAAGCCTGATTTTGGCCTCCTGCCACGCATATGTATGTATGCCAGTGTATACTGCAAGTGTATACATACATACATACTGTATACATAGGCCACCTTGTTAAGCATCTATTCTGTGACCAGTCCCCTTCTGTTAACATCTATCCCATCTCTACTTACCATCCACCATTCACCCTATCCACTATACCACCATCAATCTATCCACCAAACCTCCACTCACTCCTCTCACCCAATCCACCTCACTAAAATCTTACCCTCAGCAGATGATAGAGGGCCTAGTTCTTGGCTGAGGTAGTGGAGCTACGCGCCGACGGGATCACCATGTTTCTCGTCTCTCCTCCTTCTCCTCCAGCAGGAGACTCCAGAACACCCTGTCTCACGGTAGCACAAGAGGCCCTTGGCAGCCTCTCTTAGTACCGCTGGAGGTAGGGAGAGAAGGAAGGGGGCCGCTGACAGTAATGAGGGAAGTGTCGAGCCTATGAAACTCAGTCGCAAGCGACAAATTTTATTTTTATTTCAAGTAGCAGGAATGTTATGCAAGAGTCTGGGATCCTCTGGCAGTCGCAGGCCTGAGAGTTTCAATCCCTTTTTCTAGATGTTTAAAAATGGTCCTGTGGGTTTCTGAGTGCGGAGTGAGGGGAAGAGAGAGAGAGAGAGGTTGTGGGCGGGGAGAGGGGACCTTGTTCAACGCTCTGATGCAGGTGGATGGGACGGCTATGGCGACGCAGGAAGGCAAGTGTTGAATGGCGAGGGATGGAGCCGTTTGCTGTTGCTTCTACTGTTGCTGTTCACGCCTGGAAAGAGAGAGAGAGATGGACGGGTATAAGATATTAATGAAATACCATTTCCGACTTAATGCAAGATATTATGGCATGAGAGTAAATAGGGAAACAAAAGCGAAAGACCAAGATGACGTCATCAACTAATGGAATAGGAACGACAGGATTCCCGACCTATTCGTCAACAGTCAACAGTCTGTCCTCCCCCTCAACGCTTTTAAGGAAATCGTAAAGTGGACGGAGAAGCGGATGAAGGATTGCGACAGTAAATCTGCCGCATACGCGAAAAAGCGACACCATCATGAAATGAAAATAGATAAAAGAAAGGAAATGGTCCTGATCGCTAGTTGCTCATTCAGTTTATATTTGTATAAAGTAGCAATGAGCTGAATCTCATTTGCTTTGATCCAGGAGAAATTTGCAACCAAAATCCAGCCCTATCTTGGTTTCAAGTTCTTGTATGATCAGTCATCTAGTTACAAATATGACTTCCCAGTTCTGTAATATCTCGACTGGGCATTTTCAGCCCAATTTGCAGCCTTGTTTACGAAGGAAAAAAGTTAAACACTTAAAATTTAAATCAACAGAACTTTACGTCCCGTAGCAACCATATTGTGGATGTTATTTGAAAATTATGATATTGTTATGATCGCGTGTTGACATTCAGGCGCTGGGAGGCTTGTTCGTCGAGTGCGTTGGCTGCGTTCGCTGGAAATAGTTGCCTTCTGTGGAAGGAAACAAACTTACTCAGCGCATGAACCTTACTGCAAACGCACGTCAACACGCCATCATAATCGTTTAATCTGGTACCAGAAATAAATTAAAGCTTGGCTACTCGGGGAAGTTAGGAGAGATTGTCAAAAGGTTCTAGTTCCGTGGTCTTTATAACCCTTACCACTACAGATTGATCATCGCAGGGCAAATAAAGAGAAAGATATCCAAACAAGTTCCCCAGATCTTAATTCATTCTCAGAGTTAAACCCTACAATTCCTGAAGAGATTGCGATAGATTCCACAGCTCGTAACTTTGTGAAATTTAAGTCTACGATTTCTTTTACCCCCCAAAAATGGTATATTAATTCGAGACAAAAGTCACCAAAACAAAGTGATCACCCCAGAAACAAATGAATAACGCCGTAATGATCAAGATATGAAACTCATCAAGAAACAGTAGACGATATAATGATATTTTAGTGACAAGCAACAAGTGAATGGCAACCAAAACCGGGATCTTTACCTTCTTGGTATGAAAACCTTGCCCTGTACTACTGGGTTTGCTCAGGAACCAGCAAGGACCAATTACCAAAAATGATTTGGGTTTAATAGTAGCTCAAGGACCAGTTCATTCAACTCTGAAATTGTTCCACCTGCTAGAAGAACTTTCTGATATGAAATATATAGTTTTTGGATTTTTCCTGTACAGTAAGTTTAAAATCTTTTTCACACCCTCCTGAATTAAACTCGACAACATTTGTGTCGTTTGATCTGTTCATACAGAGCATTTAAACGTGTAAATATTATAGAAAAACAGAATATGAAAGTATATCAAACATACGACATTCAGTGAGCTTGTCTGTATTACTAATGAGACACGAAGCAAAACAGTTCATTCGAAGTATCGAACCACCGAAACCCCACAACAAACTACTCACTCGCTCTATGTAGAAATAAGGTCACAGCAGAATGATCAGAGAACATTAAATCATATAAATCAAGAGATAAATACTAAAGACAAAGGAGACATTGGAAAGAAAGTTTTCCATCAGTCACGAGTGACGGAGCGTACAGTGGGCCACTGTAAACAAAACATACAAAAGCCCCGGTTCACTCCACCACTCTGCTAACAAATATCTCCACCACCATTAGTTCCGACTATAACTGGGTCACTTCATTACTCCTACAGGAACTACAATTTCTACCTGGCATCATAACCGCAATCCCTCGCACGCTTGACCAAGAAACTACATATTTCTCCCTTGAAATATGTAATAACACAAGATACATGTGGAAAAATGCCATCATCTTTTAATCAATAGGGAAAGTGAAACCCATCTAAACGTTAAGAGTGAAAACTGGTCCCTAGATCCGAGAGACTTCTGCTACCTTATCTCTCCTTTCTGTCTCCAGTTCTCCTCCTCCTCCTCCTCCTTAGCCGCCGCCTCCTCCAGCCGTCCCCAGGCCTGACTGGTTTGACCGTGGGCCTCCTCGCTTCATCATGCCTCTGGAAGCCCTACCGCCCTGCCCCTTGACTGGCTCGCCTGGCCTGCTGTGGACGCGCGCGCGCGCTCTCTCCATGCGGGCCGCGGGAAATTGCCTGTTTGGTGTCAACAAGGAAGTTTTTCTGCGACTTATCCGCCCTCTAATGGCTCTGCCTCGCCTGCATCGGTTTAGTTCTGTTGCGAGGAGGGATCTGCATCGTGATATTCTGCGCTGCCGGCGGCATTTGTATCGTAACAGAGGATAGGAATGAAGACACGAAAACAGAAGGGGAACCATCAAATCACCTTGTAGGAGTACTGACAAGCATACGCCAGTTTACGAGTTTTCACAGGTAAAAATGTTGAGAAAAATGTTTGATTATTATTCTTGTCCTATTCTTTAGTCGAAATCTTAACTTTTCAGTTGATGTAGAGCGCGATAAATGAGGTGATTAGTAAAGGAAATAATCGCAGTTCAACTGGAGATAGAGGAGAGAGATGTATTCGTTCCCTGACAAACATACATGCCATACAAACATTCGGTGTTACTTCCACCAGCCATTATTTTCACCACGACTCCATTACTTCTTATTTTTCTTAATGGGTCTGTCATGGCGCAGCCCCACTGGTTATAATACTTTCTTTTTCTTCCTGTTAAAGCATCCGATTTGCTGCCATCTCGGACCATTGTTCTGTGACCGTCACTGTGAATCTAAAGTCGTCACGCCCTCTGCTGTTGGGGGAGACAAACCTCATTTCTAAACGAAATCGAAGGGAAGGGAAACATCCTTAAGGTATGTTGGACTAAGGACCATATTTGAAAAGAAAGTTTCCACTATAGGAGTTACCAGCTGCATGATGTATGATAATCTCTTTTGGAGATTCTTGCAAGATTTTTCCTTTTAAAAGGAGTCTGAACTTGGTACAAAAAAGAAAGAAAGAAAGAAAAAAAGGACATATGGTTGGAGAATTCTTGGATCTGTATCTGATATCTATGGTGTATTTTATTGAAGGACGGAACACACAGTGTTTTCGAAATACCGCTTGGTTTGCATATGTACCGTTCACACTTGTCCTCCATGCAATCACAGTCCTCACTCTTTCGTACAGAAATCACCTGTCAGTATAAGTCACTTTCAGTATTACGTAAAGCAGGAAAGACCGAAGGGAGAACTTGTAAAAGAATGAGGGTTCAGGGTGGAAATTTGCTTCTGCTGAAGTAGGGTGTCTTTAGTTATGATATTACTAGAATATAGCCATACCATCTGTGACACTGACTCAGACTTTGGAATCTCGGGAAGAGGAAAAAAAAAAAAAAAGTAAAAAGTTGAGAGTAAAGGTCAATAGAAGTAATGTAAATGAGGTGCTGGAGAGGGGGCGAGGGAAGAAAGTTTAAGGTGTAAGTTTAAATGGAAAGGACCGGAGTAAGTGGGGTGCTTTAGGTACGTGGGTGTGTGGACGTCACAGTGGATGGAACGATTGTGGTTCGAGTCACAGGGTGAGAGAAAAGTTGGCTAATGTCCTACGAACGCTATAAGAAACATGTAGGTGGACTTAGTGTCTGTGAGGGCAGAGACGGGTAAGTTTGAAGGTATAGAAGTCCTTACAGTGTTGTATGAATGTAAGTCTTGGGTCCTTCAATGTGTAAGAAGGGAGGAGGGTGGGTGTGTTGGAGATGAAATGCCTGAGGAAGATACGTGGTGTAGGGAGGGTTGATCGTGTAAAGAATGACAACGTAAAAGGGAGCTGTGGTAGTAAGCGTTGGTAGAGTGCGCTGAAATGGTTCGGGCATATGGAGAGGATGAGCGAAGAGAGACTAAGTGGAGGGAAGAAGGGAGAAGAAGACGAAGAAACGAAAGATGGAATGAGGGAGGCTTTGCGGTACTGGGGCATTTAGGAGAATGAGAGGAGTGAATGGGAGAGAATGAATTGAATGTATATGGTATATGCGGGGCGACGTGCTGTCAGCAACGCATTTGAAACGGTCAAGGTAAACCACGGAATAGTGAGTGGGGTTTAACTGTGAATGGTAGACTGTGGTTTCAGTATATCATACATGCAAGCTAAAGAGCGGTTGTATGCAAATGAGGCCGTTGTTTGTTCCTGAAGCTATCTCGATAAGGCGGGAGAAGCAATTAGGCGTAATCAAACAAATGAATCACGCACACAGACACGGACACACACACACACACACATATATAGGTGTAGGTGAAGGTGCCAACGGTGTTCTATCATGAGCTGTTGATGAGGAAGTGCGGAGGAGGGTGGATGCGTTGGAAATAAAATGTTTGAGGACAATAAAAGTGCAAGAGAGAGGTGTGATAATACGAAGTGTGTGGTTGGGAGAGTTGAAGAGGGTGTACCGATATCGTTTGGACATATCGTGAGGACAGGTTGACAAAGTGGATATATATGTGTCACATGAAGGAGAACCGGGAGATCAAATTGGAGTTGGAAAGAGGATGGAGTGAAAAAGATTTTGAGTGCGCTGCGCCTGAACATGCAGATGGGTGAAAGGCGTGCACGAGATAGAGTGATTTGGAACGTTATGGTATACAGGGGTCGACATACGCTCTATGAACTGAACCAGGGCATGTGAAGCGTCCGGGGCAAACCATGGAAAGGTCTATGGGGCCTGGTTTTATAGGGGGAGCTGTTTTTTCGGTGCATGACACATGACAGCTAGACAATGGATGTGAGCAAATCCGGCCTCTCCTCGTCTATTCCTGGCGCTACTCCGATAACGCTGGAAACGGCAGAAAAATATGAAAGATAGAAAAACTTTCCCGGAAGAAGATAAACAAAAGCTGCAATACAGGAAGTGGATTTTCGCTTTCATGGCCAGCAATTGACCCCTTCCCAGTCATCAGTCTTCCACGTATTTGATCCCTCATCCTGAGCACGTTCCCCCCTTTCCCCCTAAATGATCAAAACCTGAGAATTAAGGTGATGATAGAATTTTTTCGTGACCTAAAGACCTCCGAGTGGTTCTCCAGACCCCACACTGTTCACACAGTCTGGTTGAATCGAGTGAGACAGGACGCCTCCCCCTACGGGATGCCCTTACCACTCCGGAAGGTCGCAATTTGTCGTCATTTGTTGTCTGGGGCGGAGCGCTCATTTTGTACTGTCTGGCAGTACTAGGTTCCTGCTACTGTTCGGGTTAATTTAACCCCGGGTTAGAGAGAGAGCGAAGGAGGGGGAAAAAATCTAAGTCATTTCTATCTTTAAGGGCTACCGACCATGATGTATGGATTTTGAACATGACTCTTTTAAGGTGGAGAAATTCTTTTAGTTCCCTGGTTAAGGGAGAGCTGCCGAAATACTGAAAATTTTTTTGGGTATTCTGAGGTGTGATTTGCCTCCGATTTACTGAACATTTAAGATCTAAAATACGACTTGCTTCAGAGTTACAAAATATTTGAGATCTGAAATCCGACGTGTGTCCGAGTTACTAAGGACTTCAGATCTGAAACAAGATCCGATCCAGTGTTACAAACTATTCAAGATCTGAAATACGGTTTCCTTTCCAAGGTATAGAATAATCGAGGTCTAAAATACGCCTTGCTTCCGGGTTACTGAATGTCTAAGACCTGAAAAACGATTTACTTCAGAGCTACTGAGCATTCAAGATCTGAAATATGACTTGGGGCAATTAAGAAAAGGCTTTTGGTGAGACAGATGGATATACCAATAGTATTAAAACTAGTCAACAGATGTGATAATCCTCGCCTTTGCTGCTCAAATCATAACTGAACTAAAAGACGAGAAAACCAAAATATCAAAAATTCTTCTGATTATAGGAAGAAAGGAAACTGTCGAAGCGTCAAATTATCAGAAGAATAACGGAATAAACGTAAGAGTTACATACCCCACACTACACAAACAGAACCAGAGACAAACAAAGCTCCAGAGAAGACAAACATGACCTAAGCAAACTAACCTGTGACCTAGAGGTCATCACAGCCACGATAAGTCACCAGACTATGCCCATAAATCTTTATTTTTCCGTAGGGCGAATAGAACCCCTTCCAGATATTTTCTTTGTAGATCATATTCTATCAGTTTTAAGATCTTTATCTGTGTAAATCTTAATGGACAAAAGACTTCTGTAGTAGCACGACTGAAGGGTCCATTGGCCAAGGGTAGATGGAGGTAGATAGATCGTAAGGTAAAGGAAAAAAAAAGAGGTCCTTTACCTCAAAGAGGGTAGCCAAAAGAGACGCTTTCTCCCACTCCCTCACAGAGGATAACCAATAACATAACCTCCCCTTCTTCCCTCTAGCCACACCAGACCACTGTTCTCCGTGGACCCCGGGGTCAGCCAGGCGAGGGGGACGTCCCTCACACTCCCCTCCCTCATACGCACACACACACACACACACACACATACACACACACACACACACACACACACACACACACACAGAACATCATTTGTTATTGTTGTCTGAAGCACCGAGGGTAAACATTGACTTAACACTGGTAGTTACCCGGCCAACGAGGGTCCTGTGGGCATCATACACACAAGCCCTTAGAGAGAGAGAGAGAGAGAGAGAGAGAGAGAGAGAGAGAGAGAGAGAGAGCTGTTCTTACACTCTGCTGATTGTGGTGAGGTCTCTTCCCCCCTGCTGTTCCCATCTGAACGACATCTTATATTCCTCCTAACCCATCCTCCTCCTCCTCCTCTTCCTCCTCCTCTTCCTCCTCCCCCTCCTCCTATACTCTTTTTTCCCCTTCTCCTCCTTTCTTCGTCTTCCCCTCTCAGTCTTTTTCTAAAACGTTTGATAAGTAATCTACCATCATTGATATTGCGTTACCCTTCGCTTCAGTCCTTCTCTCTCTCTCTCTCTCTCTCTCTCTCTCTCTCTCTCTCTCTCTCTCTCTCTCTCTCTCTCCCTC
>JAYMFT010173368.1:0-12183 GCA_038088735.1 Panulirus argus
GTCTAGCTAGTGGTGGGGGCACACAAGCAGCCAGCTCTCGGGAGCAAATGCCAAAGTAATACCTATAGAAAAGGGAATGTGAACCAACATTGCGGCGTACGGTAAAGGGTTCAAGTCTGGAAGATAGCCTAGAACAGTTCATAAGTCGGACCGCTTTCGACTCAACTCTGTTAAGTAAGGATACAAAACTAGAACCACCCCAAATGCGAGAACAGTACTCCATACGAGGACGAATCAATCCCTTGTACAAACAGAGCAACTGTTCAGTAGAGAAGAAGTTACGACATCTAAACAGGACACCCAGTTTCTTAGGGGCAGACTTAACTATTCCCAAAATGTGGGGTTTCCAAGAAAGAGTGGATGTTACAGTAATACCAAGTATGCTTATTGAGTCAAGAGGTGAAATTACAGGACCGTCAAAGGAGAGACGAGAGTTGTGAGGAGTTTTCGATAGAGAAATGGGTAGAAATTGGGTCTTGGAGGCATTAAACTTAACAAGACTTTGTGCACCCGACTGAGATATCCTATCCGAGTTTATTAAGGAAGCTGTGTCAAGACGAGATGCGGATCGAATGAGAGAAGAGGGAGCAGAATTGGAGGATGTGGATGAATGCAGTCTTGAGTTGTCAGCGTATGAGGGCACTGGATTGTTTGTAGAAGAGAGGAAATCGTTGAGAAAAAGGATAAAAAGTGTAGGAGATAGGACAGAACCTTGAGGGACACTGCTGTTAATGGAGGAAAAGGGGGGGGGGAGGCTGATCTATCAACAACCAGAAAGGTAGATCAGCCAGAGAGGAACTTAAGATATGAAGGAGCAAAGTGAGGGAGGGAAGCCAAAAGAAATGAGCTTAGAGATGAGACCCCTATGCCACACTCTGTCAAAAGCTTTAGATATGTCAAGGGCAACTACATATGACTCCCCAAAATCTTTTAGGGATGATGACCAAACATTAGTAAGATAAGAAAGAATATCACCAGTGGATCTCGCCTTACGGAAGCTATACTGGTGGTCAGAGAGAAGAGTATACTTTTCGAGGTGTTTAAGGATTTGGGAGTAGAGGACGAATTCAAAGTCTTTGGGAATGGTAGATGTTAAAGCAACAGGACGATAGTTGGAGGGGTCAAGACGGTCACCCTTCTTAGGGTTGGGATGTATCAAAGCATGTTTCTAAGGAGAAAGAAAAGTTTTGTTTTTCTTTAACACAAACGAAACAGATGAGCAAGCACAGGTGCAAGTTCAGAGGCACACTCTTTCAGTACACGGCGATGGATGCCATCAGGACCATAAGCTTCGCTTGGGTCCAGAGAAAGAAGCGCTTTTCGGATAGTCCGAAAAGAGATTACGGGAAGAGGCAGAGGTTTAATAAGAGGAGCATCATCGGGTGAAGGAATGTTAGAGTCATCCAAGGTGGAGCTAGAGGAGAAACGGGAACCAAAGAGAGTTGCTTTGTCTACGGGAGAGACAGCTATAGTACCGTCAGAGCGGATAAATGAAGGGAAGGTAGAGTGACAAATGTTGTTAGAGATGCCCTTAGCTAAAGACCAGAAAGATCTATCATTGGATGACGAGAAGAGGTTGTCGCACTTCCTTTGAATAAAGGAACGCTTCGCTTCACGGATAACGTGCTTGCAGCGATTGCGGGTTGTGATAGAAGCTGAATGGAAGCCAGATGAAGGAGAGTTTTTCCAAGACCGAAATGCCTGATCCCTTGCCTGAATGGTCTCAGAACAGGAACGACTGAACCATGGATTGGATGAAGAGGTCATCTTGGAGGAAGAGAGGAAAAATGCTTTTATTCCCGCAAGACTACCCCTTGCTATGCATTTGGCGGAGTCAGAAGCATCACCACATGAGACAGTAATTTACCTAAGGAAAGTCAGAGAAGACGTTACGTAAGTTATTCCAGTCCAATCAGCTTTGTTGACGTGTAAGTATTTACGCTTAGAAGGGGATGCTGGAGGGGGAGGTCAGTTAGAATAGATACATTTATAAGAGTGTGATCAGATGAACTAGTAGGGGGTGAGATTGTCTATTTACAATGGGATGTAGTAGAGGTGAAAAACAAATCCAGAATATTAGGAGAGTGGTCACAGCGGTCAGGAATGTGGATAAGTGGGAGATAATTTGCTCTAAATCAAACAGAATGGAAAATGTGAGGGCTTCAGTCCCTCCACCATCCGTAAGGGAGGACTTCAGCCATTCCCTATGGTGAAGGTTGAAATCCCTGAAATAGAGGATCTCGGCTTGCGGGTGAAAGGATGTCACAGTCTCATGGCAGGAGTTTATATAGTCGAAGAAGGTTATAAAATTCGTTGAATTAGGAGAGCATTAGGCGAAACAGAGGAAAAGTGTGGAAGTAGGGAGAAAGACCTTGAGCCACATAACGTCAAAGGTATGTTTATGTTGGAATAAGCACAAATACCACCTTTGATCCGGAATCGTGAGTGGAGATTATAGTTAGATATGAAAAAGCGACTAGTGAGAACATCATTAGACAACTGCGTTTCAGACAGAAGTAAGATATTAAGAGAGGTACTTGACATACGGCGTTCAACTGAAGAGAGGTTACTAGAGAGGCCACGAATGTTGGTATAGTGAATAGAAAAAGGGGAAGGTGTTACAGAGAGGGAAAAGTCAAGGGAGGGACCGGTACTGCTACCGCCAGAGCCCTCCCTCTCATCGGCAGTAGAGTCTGGCTGAAACACGGAGATTCTTAGCACTCCATGATGCCGGGGACTAGGGGCCATAGATTGGACGGACACTGTCATGGGGATACTCATAAGTGTTTGAGTGGACAGGTTTTGGCAAAAGTACTTATGTGAAAGAAGTGATAATGACAAGCAAGGTTTGAGTAGGTGTATGGTGCTTGTAAGAAGGAGATGGTAAGGCTAGCCTGGCAGTCCCGTTTTGATGAGACAGAAAGTAAGACCAGCAGTCCTGACATGGAGAGTGTAAGATAGTTCCGGGCACCACTTTAACGCTCCTCAGTCAGGACGGTAGTACCAATTAAGTACAATCTAAGGACACTCTTCAGGTCATTATACCAAAGGATCGTACCTTTGTTCTCAAGGATCGTACCGTGGTGCTTAAGGATTGTACCGTTGAGCTTAATGTGTATAGTTTTTTTTTCAAAGCTCCAGTCACGAGCAAAAATCCAAATCAAGGCCGGGCCTTAATTGAAATGTAGAAAGAATTAAGAGACGGAAAAAGAAAAGACAAGGGAAAGTATTTAGGAATTTTGGAGGAAGTGAAAAACCTGTGGTTTGAAGTGTGCCAGGTTATAGTTATTGGGGAAGACATAAAGAGTTAGAGAGTTCCAAAGCTTCGACATGTAGGGAAAGAAATAGTTATCAATACGGCCCACTCTCGAATTATCGATGGCCACACAGTAATTATGTGACGCAGCAGCTTGCCGAGTACTGTGTGGTCCAGCTAGTCGTGCGGGCACACAAGCAGCCACCTCTCGGAAGCAAAAACCAAAGTAATACCTATAAAAGAGGGAAAGCGAACCAATATTGCGGCGAAGGGTAAGAGTCAAGTTTGGAAGTTAGCCTGGGACAGTTTATTGGTCGGACCGCTTTCGACTTAACTCTGTCAAGTAAGGAAACAGAGCTAAAACCACCCCTTTGTATAAACGGAGCAACTGTTCAGAAGGAGAAAAGTTTCGACATATAAACAGGACACCCAGTTTCTCAGAGGCAGACTTAGCTGTTTCTGTAATGTGGGGTTATCAAGAAAGAGTGGATGTTACAGTAATACCAAGTATGTTAATTTAGTCAAGAGGTGGAGAGACGAGAGTTGTGTTTTCGAGAGAGAAATGGGTAGAAACCGGGTCCTGGAGGCATTAAACTTAACATGATTTTGAGTACCCCACCGAGATATCCTGTCTAAGTCTATGTTTACTGAGGAATCTGTGTCAAGACGAGATGCAGATCGAGTGAGAGAAGATGGAGCAGAATTGAAGGGTGTGGATGAATGCAGTGTTGAGTCGCCTTGGAAAATTTGTGGAGGAGAGGAAATCGTTGATAAAAAAAGGAAAAGTGTAGGGGACAGGACAGAACCTTGAGAGACACTGCTATTGATGGGGAAAAGGGGGTAGGCAAATCAATCAACAACCACAGAGATGGATCGGCCGGAGAGGAAGCTAGATATGAAGAAGCAAAGTGAGGTAGGGAAGCCAAAAGAGGATTAGCTAAGAGATTAGACCTCCTTGCCACACCCTGTCAAAAGCCTTAGATATGTCAAGGGCAACTACATATGACTCCCCAAAATCTTTCAGGGTTGATTATCAGACATTAGTAAGATAGGATAGAATATCGCTAGTGGACCTCGCCTTACGGAAGCCATACTGGTGATCAGGGAAAAGACTGTGAGTTTCGAGGTGTCTAAGGATATGGGAGTTGAAAAGGGATTCAAAGACTTTGGAAATGGCAGATGTCAAAGCAATAGGACGATAGTTAGGTGGGGACAGAACGGTCACCCTGCTTACGGTCATCCTTCTTAGGGATGGGCTGTATCAAATCATACATCCAAGAAGGAGAAGTTTTGGTTTTTGAATAGAAACGGAACAGACGAGCAAGCACGAGAGCAAAGTCAGAGGCACACTCTTTCAGTACACGTTCTCAGTATCATTCCTCTCGTGCTTAAGGATCGTACCGTTGTGCTTAATGGCCGTTCCGTTGTTCTCAAGGATCGTACCAATGTTTTCGAGGATCGTGCCGATCGTGCCTAAGAAGTATATCGTCGTGCTTGAGAATCGTACCACTGTTCTCAAGGTTTGTACCGTTCTTCTCAAGTATCGTACCGTTGTTCCCCAAATTCGTTACTATCGTGCTTAAAGATCGTCCCGTTGTTCTCTAGGACCGAACCGTTGTACTCAAGGATTGCACCTGTTGTGTTTAAGGATCGTACCGTTATTCTCAAGGATCGGACCGCTGCGCCCGACAGTTCAAGGTTACATGTACAGCAAGGACACTTAAACCACCTAAACTTGTATTCCGTTCTGAGCTGGAGGTCCAGACATCCTCTTGTGTGACTAGGACATCGAGGGAAAAGAAAAGAGATGTGGACAAACGCCATTCGCGGTTCACTTCACACATTCATATCCTCAAGTGCAATATACATTGTTCAGCAACGTTCCCCCAAGTCTGTTGTGATGTATCAGCGTATGAACATATTTCAAGCGGCACTAACGGAGTCAGGGAGTTGGGAGATATTTTGTCTGAAGTGATCAAAGCCTATCCGATATCATGGAACTATGGGAAGAAGTGTGATGCGATCATTTTCTCATAAAAAAAGAAATAGATTCACGTATTTTTCATTTCTTGTTAGGGTCATCTAATTTTCTCAAAGCCTGGTCGTTAAGAAGGGAGTATATACTCTCCCCGGGGGTTATATAAGCCCAAAGAAGAGAGAGAAAAAAAAGTCTTATTTCTTACGAATTCTGGACACCGAATTTGTACTGGAAGTTCCAGCGATCTAGTTACGTAAAAAAGTACGCATCTCCCTGGTAGATACGGGAGACCACAGAGGACGAACGTGAAGGAAGTACGGTCCTAAAATTCATAAAACAACGAGGAAAGGTTCTGGAGAAATTGTTATCTGCTACAAGCGAGGAAGGCGCGTGGCCGCACCTCGGCTCACGTCCGCAGGCACAGTTGGTGCTGCCCCGCACGTCCCGGGCTCCGCTTGACTCCCTCATCTGGATACTGGCCCGCCACACTGTTATTACCCTCATTACGCATCCTACAATCCTTGTTTAACCTCAGCCTCTCAAAATTTACGTCTATCAATAAACTTACGGCAAACATTAGACAGCGAAGTTAGAATAATGCTGCCCAGGTTTCGGTGCCTTACTTATGGGAATATCTCAACAGTGCAGAGAAGGGCAAAGGCATATGGTAGCGGGAATAAGTGCCGAAGCACAGGGAGAGATTAAGCGCCCTTAATCTGCCTACCACAGGAAAGATAAGAATGATTAGGTAACTGATAATAATCTTGGAAGGTCCAAGATGAAGCTATCATTGTGGACTGTGAACAGTCAAAGAAAAGATGCAAAACAGAAGCAAACAAATTACATGAAGGAACTAAGCAAGAAAATCTGTTAGGAAAGACATATAAAGAACCACTTTGATAGTTTTTCATCTGTGGATGAATGGAAGTGAATGAAAAAAAAAAAGTGAGACCCTGGATACCGAAAGTATATGGAGATTTAAAAAGATGTATGATACTCGACGATGCTCAAGAAATAGCCATCCGCCGAACTCCCCCCCCGCACAGTACAGAGTCAACTAAAGAATAGGTAAATACACCCAGCTTGGTACACACGTAGCCCGGTACACATATCCTGGTTCACACCCAGCCTAGTAGCCTAGTCAAACCCAGTAAGGTAAACACAACCACACATCTGCCTACATGTGTGAGAACGTGAGCGTTGGCAGGCTCACATGCCTGCCTGATGCATAGCTGCGTCTGTAAAAGTCTCAGGAAAACTCGGGGCCTTATCAGCGGAGGGAGGGAGGGAGTCCAGAGTCTGAAGGTCGGGACAAGTGACGTACTATATAACCAGGAGCACCAGCCTCTCTCTCTCCCCGGGCAAGGATCATCAGAAGTCTTCCTCCTGTGTGACCCATCTCGTCTGGTGCTACTGCACCTTTGCAACAGGACTAGTCTTCTCAAGCCGACGACGCTTTAAAGGGGTGAGTGTTAACGCAATGCTAATCTCTCCTCACACTAGCTAGCATGGAGAGGTGCTCATGACTGTAATTGCTGTAATTACTTTTAAGACAAATCCTTTCAAGTAATCACGATCATTAGGCCAGTGGAGCACGTCGTGGGGTTTAAAGAGCCATAGTGTCGCAGGGAGGAGATCGCAAAGCTCCCTTCAGGAGTCACCTCCGTCGTTAGTGTACTGAGGGAGAGCACATACTGTCACAGGTGCAGCACGACGGTGAAAAGAGACTGCAGGACATAATGTCGTCGTTTTCAAGAGAAATGCGGGAAGGTTATGAAACAGTCTCATCCCCTCACCAGTATTTTCCAATATTCATATAGCCGCAGAGCATGACAGATGTTCATGACACGTCACGGTCCACATCCTTCCGCAAATATTGCTTACCTCCGTTCTGATCTCACAGCCCCAAACTCTGGTTTATTAAGAAGTTTTCGTGTTTTTTTTTCAGTGACAGTATTGCAACTGTTCCTTAACCCTCAGGTCTGTGAGTTTTTTTAACCCTCAGGTTCTTGAGTTTTTTAACCCTTGGGCTTGTGAGCTTTGGAAGGACTTTCCCAGTTCACTTTACTGAAAGCTGCGTACAACCGCCGTAATGTGTGTGTGTGTGTGTGTGTGTGTGTGTGTGCGCGAATGAAAACGCAGTTCGGTCAGTAAGCGGCAGCCTTAAACCTCGTTTTCACAAAAATAGGTTTTGTACCTGTTAAATAAAAAACTAAAACCTTATCATTTATGGTTTAGTCTTATAATGGTTTGACTGTGAAACTCACTTGAAGTTTTATAATCTAGTGGAACATTTATTGTCTTTGGAATTTTCGAAATATTTCTGCTCGCTATATATATTTGCTTCCCGCTTCGCTGCACCACATATAAAGGTTCATTTCTACCTCTGAAAGCACCATTAATAAGTACGAAGACCTCTAACATCAGTTTACAGTAAGAGCGAGGCATTATCGTAATACGTAAAGAATAATAATACTCTCGCAACACAAATGGAGTAACATCTACACAAGGTACCACCACAGTGAAGGTAATTTTCCTTCCTTTCTTCTATTTTGCTCGTCAGCTAAACTTGTGGCAGACTGGGGACCGCATCTTGCGGATCAGCTACAGTGAGAGTGAACGCTCCTTACGTTTCCCGAAGCTATACAGTTCTTGTTTTGAACTTTAGGCTCGTCTTCTTTCAAATGTCTCTCCAATAATTGTGATTTTTAACTGCCTAAAACCTGAACTTTCTCTCCTGTTTCTCCAAAATATAATTTGGTCTCTCTGTATCTCTCTCTAAACCTCGCCTGTTCCATTCTTCACAATGTCACCTGCTGCCGCGTGTGTGAATAGAAAATACGGACATTCTCCATGAGCAAACCATTTCTATACAAGAAAAAAAGTCTTACGAAGTTTTGCTATGGAGTAACTGATAAATTGAAGAGTCCTCAATAAGTCCCTCAAATCAAATTATATATATATATATATATATATATATATATATATTTTCATTTTTTCAGATGAAATTCATTACATTATCACATATTTTTTCTTCCAGATATGACCGCGTCACAGAAGCAGCGTGACATCCATTACCCCGATGCCAAACTCGGCAAGAAGTTCGACCCACACACGGGTTGACCCATCACTACATGACGACCAGGGGAACCCCAGCTGGCGTTGCCTCTGGTCTTTTCAACCTACCCTCGCAGCGGGAGACGACACGATGACGGAAACAGACATGAGGTATTTAATGTGCGACAGAGGGAACGGAGCAGAAGGAGGGAGGGAGGGAGAGAAAGTTTTACAAAACCTGTTCATTTAGGATGATCAGTAATCATCAAGCACACAACATTAGATTACATTCACTAGGGCTAGATGATAATCAGGCTTCAATTGGATCTGTACCATATCATGACACCAATATCTGATCTGCTTGCCTTCCAGCTATCACCACATTAGTCCCAGTGTTTCTGATATTTTCCACATTTCACAAAACAGCCTCGAATGGGGACATCCGGTGGTCTGTTGCTGTTTGAATTCCATTGTATTCCTTTGTAAACCTCATGTCAAATAGGACGTAGTCGCCTTAGCTAATAAGAAGAGTATTTCTCTACTTATTTCCTCGTTACGTGTGTTGCCTTCGGAGATGAGGTGATGTCTACAAGGGAGAGAGTCTTATCATTGTGGCGGGTCTCACAGTCTGCTAAGTGTGTGGCCAGAGCTGGGTCATGATGCAGTTCTCTCGTTCGCTGGAGGAGGTTCAGTCAGTCGACTAACGGAGGATCGGAACCGGTAGTCGAGATCTCAATATGGCCCACTGACTGCACCTACGAATGATCTCTCGCGCGCGAAAGGGAAATTCTATTGAATCTCCTGAAGTTCAGAAGTCGGCTTTGCAGACTGGATCTGCCTCTACATTCCCGTAGTTACTGTGGTGATCAAGCATCAAGGTTAGGTTCATGGAGCTAAGAAACATGAATTGAATCTAGTAATCATATGGCTCCGAAACTCATTCGAAGCAGCTGATGCATCCAGTGAAAACGCGACATATTTCTCCCGTAAACAGAGTTTCGTCCCGTAATCTGCGGTTCTCTTGATGACAAATAATTCAGTTCCAAAGGAGTATTGCCGATACCTGCTATTCACTGCACCGAGTCGTATTCTGCAACAGTGTAAAGCACATCGTTATCTTTCATTCGAATGACAGCCTCGGCTGCTCTCGTAAAGTATGTAATTAAGCTTCCTACGGATGTTTATACTCTAGAATGTTTATGAAGCTCTGCCGGAGTCACAGAGCTGGGAATATATACTTCCCATCTGACACGAGGAAAGACCATCAGTCATTGTAAAGGCCACAAATGAGGTTTGGAAGGGTAATCTTGTTTTCATGAAGAATAATTACTCTTTTTTTTTGTGAGTGTAAAGTTCATCTTGATTTTCAAAATTATAGTCGTAAAAAAAGTAAAAATGTATTTCTGTGTTTTTTGTATACTTCAGATTATCTATTTAAGGTGCATTATATGCCCCAGTACTGATAGATTTACTTGTCCTTAGATTTGATACTTAACATCTGATCTGGTTAATGTTCCTTGAAATTTTCTTGTAATTCTGAAACCAATAACGTGACCCACCACGTGGTCAAAGTACTGTGCAAGAGCTACCATCATTAAGTTGGACCCAATGAAAATACCACCTTTACCTCCTGTGGAAGTGCTTAGGTTCCACATTCAAACCCCATCCTCAAAGTATTGGCAATCAGAATGTTGGAAATGACTCTCAAGTGGTAGGAAATGTGCACGAGATGAAGGTCTTTGTGTTCCAGAGCTACAGCGCAAAACGAAAATACTCTGGTGACATCATTGCTAATCTGACGTTTGAGGTGTTGAAGTCCTGGGACTGTGTGAACTCTGTCGTCAGCATGGCATTTGTTACTACAGCATCCAGCACAGGGCAATGTCACTACAGCCTGTGGAAAGACCCTACAGCGTCTAAACCGGGCACTGCTGTGGACAACTTGTCGTCATCACGTCAGTGAGGCTATACCGTCTCATATGCCTGATGACCTATATTGATAGTTTCAAGTCATCAGACATTACTCTCTTCTCCCGGTTTCGCAAGAGCTTTGAATTACTGCTACATAAATGGGATGAGCCGCTTTCACGTTTTGATTCGTCTCTGTTCAGTGAAGCGGCAGATTACATCTGTTAGAGGACTGTAGAGCCAGTGTTTTACAACTTGTCCGCTCAGAGCTCTCGCTTCAAAGAGATGATTATATTATAGAGTCTATTGAACTATGTATAGCGTTTCTCGATGGAGGAGGAGTGGATGACCAACGAATCACCTTCAAACGAGCGGATGCACTGCAGAGGGCCCAGATGGATGACAAAGTTACTGTATTCCACCAACATTTGCATTGATTGAGAAATAAATTCAGCAGCAGCAGCTACAACCTAGCAAAAAATCACCAGAAGGAAACAAGTGTTAACAGTAAGGCACTTTGTCATCTTTGCCACCCTGGTCTATAGCACCTGGTGGATGACCCATATGCCCTCTGAGGACGCACCACGGTACTGCATAAAAGTTCTTCCAACGTCCTGAGATGGCGCCTCTTGCAGTTTCCGGCAACGCAGCGCCGGCAGAAGAACATCATGCACGTGCCAACAGTCTCCCAGCAATCAAGGCAGACAATGAAATGTCCAAACCATCAGAACGCTCTGGAATGGGACTTAGGAAAAGCTGAGATTTCCGTCGACAGTCACTCTCTCAATAACACTTGTTAACTTGGTTGGTTGTGACTCCTGCTTCACATTCCATGCTCTTCAGCTTGACCCGAAATTCTTTACAGATATTTAAGACTGGCAAACTGTCTACTGCGTACTACACACCTGCAGTCAACAAGAAAGCCATAGATGTCGTCAGTGAATGAGCTGAGCGTGGAGTTACAGTCGGTTCAGAGTGTATTTCATCAGCCAAGAGGGGGAGAACACTACCAGAATGTGCTCCAAGTTCCTGAAATGGACCGTAAGAATCTCCCAAAGTTGCGCAAGTGATACTCAGTGTAACTAGGGTGTTCACCAGCGTAACTAATGCTTAGAAGTTAGATCTGTCACAATGAGAAATCTAATTTTGATGTACACGTATAACGAGAATTTCAGTTTGTACTTAGAACTGTTAGTGCTCCCACAATAAACAGTGAGTGACTGCTGACTTTGATTAAAAAAATTGGTTCCTCCGGTTGTTAGCAACTGTACCAGTGAAGATGGTGGAGTATAAGCTGTAAATGATATAACAAACTATAAATGCCAAATTAACAAAGGACTGTAAAAACATATCCCAAATCAAATGTTAAAATTGTCGATGTTGTCATTGTTTTTTATTTTTATTTCATACTTGATTTACGCTGTTCGTGGGACACATAGAGAGATGTCCCAACTAACCTAAATTAAAAAAAAAAAAAATTCTTCATGTTATAAACTGAATAAATCTAGCACAGGGATAGACGAAACCAGCCCAAGTTCTCAGATTATGAGGTAAATGATGCACCTTAATATACAAACATATATATATATATATATATATATATATATATATATATATATATTATAATTTTTTTTATATATATTCGCTACTTCCTGCATTAGCGAGGTAGCGTTAAGAACAGAGGACTGAGCCTTAGAGGGGAAATCCACACCTAGCCCCCTTCTCTTTTCCCTCCTCTTCTAGTCGCCATTTACGACACGCAAGGAATACGTGGGAAGAATTCTTTCTCCCCTATCCCCAAGGATATATATTCCACCTTTAAGAGGTTACATCGCAAGTGAAAAATCATCTTCGTCGAGGCCGTATCACTGAGAGTACAGTCTCGTCAGAGAACATATTCCAAAGGAGTCTCCATTTTCTTGCTACTTGAAGTAGGGCAGTCGTGGTTATAGGAGCTTCCTGAGTGCTCCAGGAGTCTCTATAG
>JAYMFT010173379.1:0-12183 GCA_038088735.1 Panulirus argus
TTCGAGTGAGAAACTGCAGAAGTTGGTGACTGAGTTTGTAAAAGTGTGTGAAAGGAGAAAGCTGAGAGTAAATGTGAGTAAAAACAAGGTTATTAGGTTCAGCAGGGTTGAGGGACAAGTTAGCTGGGATGTGAGTTTGAATGGAGAAAAATTGGAAGAAGTGAGGTATTTTAGATATCTGGGAATGGACTTGGCAACGAATGGAACCATGGAAGCGGAAGTGAGTCATAGGGTGGGGGAGGGGGGCGAGGGTTCTGGGAGCGATGAAAAATGTGGAGAGAGAGAGAGAGAGAGAGAGAGAGAGAGAGAGAAACATTATCTCGGAGAGAAAAAATGGGTATATTTGAAGGAAAAGTAGTTACAACGATATTATATGGTTGCGAGGCATGGGCTATAGTTAGAGTTGTACAGAGGAGGGCGGATGTGTTGGAAATGAAATGTTTAAGGAAAATATGTGGTGTGAGATGGTTTGATAGAGTAAGTAATGTGAGGGTTAGAGAGATGCATGGAATAAAAAGAGTATGGTTGAGAGAGCAGAAGAGGGTGTGTTGAAATGGTTTGGACATATGGAACGAATGAATGAGAAAGGTCGCCAAAGAGGATATATATGTCAGAGGTGGAGGGAACAAGAAGCGGGAGGCCAAATTTGAGGTGGAAGGATGGAGCGATAGGGATTTTGAGTGATCGGGGCCTGAACATGTAGAAGGGAGAAAGGCGTGCACGGAATAGAGTGAAATGAAACAATGTGTTATACTGAGGTCAACGTGCTGTCAATGGACTTAACCAGGGCATGTGAAACGTCTGGGGTAAACCATGGAATGGTCTGTGGGGCATGGGTGTGGATAGGGAGCTGTGGTTTCGGTGCATTACACATGACAGCTAGAGACTGAGTGTGAGCAAATGTGGCCTTTTCATCTGTTTCCTGGCGCTACCTTGCTGATGCAGGGAGTGGCGATGCTATTTCCTCTGGGGCTGTGTGGCGTCAGGAATGGATGGAAGCAAGCAAGTATGAATATGTACATATTTATTTTTGTATATGCATGTGTATGTATATGTATGTATGTATGTATATGTTGATATGTATATGTATGTATTGTGCATATATGTATGTGTATGTGTGTGTGTGTATACAAGTGGATGGGTCCTTTTTTGTCTGTTTCCTGGTGTTACCTCGCTGACGTGGGAAACAGCAATTAACTATAATAAAAATGATAGAATTATATATATATATATATATATATATATATATATATATATTACATAAATGTTTAACTTGACCTCCTAATAATGGTTTCATGACCTATCATATCTGGCTCATGTCATCATTCTCTGTAGGTTCTGATCATTCTAATTGTACCACTCAGGTCATCTAGCTACTCAGTTCCTACTGTACCATGCAGGGTATCCAGATACACTGTATTACGCAGATTATCCAACTACGCTGTTTTCATCACAACCTGACCATGAGCAGAGTTAACATCCCACATCCATATGGAGGACCTGAAGTAAATATTCATTTATGCATTTTTTCCCACAGGCTGAACCTTTCTTCTCATTCGCCAGTGTTGTTTAGAGGACATTTTGTTCATCCATGTATCACTGTACTCTCATGTTCTCTTCTCCTTCTTCTTCATCTTTTCTTCTTGTTTTTTTTTTTTCAACATTAATACAAACATCATACTTCTTTTAGAGCTTTTTCAAGCATACCAACGGGGACTGCATCTCTTCCAGTCATCGTACGCCTGTACATAGCCAAAGAGTAGCAAACTGCTATGTTGGTATGAATATGTATGTATTGTTCATATATGTGCATGTGTGTATATATATGTGTATATGAGTGAATGGATCTTTCTTCGTCTGTTTCCTGGCGCTCCCTCGCTGACGCGGGAAACACATTCAGGTATAATAAATAGATATATAGATAAATATGTGTATATAGATATATATATATATATATATATATATATAGGGAGCGGGAGGCTGGAAATCCTCCCCTCCAGTTTCCGCTTTTCCAAAGAACGAACAGAGAAGGGGCCAAGTGAGGATTTTCCCTCACAGGCTCAGTCCTCTGTTCTTAACGCTACCTCGCTAACACGGGAAAAGGCGAATATGCATGAAAAAAAAAGCTGTACTATAAATATACTGTTAAAAAATTACTGACAACTATTTTGCTTCAAGTCCACAACCCACATCATTTGTGCTGCCTTAAGTTACATAAACAGTTTGCAGGTTTCTCTCTGAATAATCTGTATGCCATTTTACTATTGCCACACTAATCTGTGAGTTTCTGACATCTTCCACTATCACAAACAGCTTAGAAGGAACACAGGGTTTGTTGGTTTTGGAATTCCTTTGTGTAACATCTGTCTTTATCCTCAATAGTTTGTTATTCTTCTAGGGTCATAAATCTTATCTAGATTACCATCTTCAAGTCACATAATTATCTACTGTGCTCATAAAACCATAGTTAAGTATTATGCTTTTATATAAATGCTACATACAGCTTTCTTAGCCTCAGCATCAGCTCTTTCATTATTGTTGATGATATCAACATCCAAGACTCCAGCAGAATTCGACTCTTATGCTTATGATCTGGTATTGCTGTTTTTGAACAATGAGATATATTAGAATATAGTGTGATACAGCTTGAATTGCACTCTGGGACTCAAGAGTAAATTGCAAATCTCTTTTGGGATTGCACAATTAATGCAAGTGTAACCTGCCAGCAAGAGGGAGGGCTCAGGAAGAAGAGTACTGGCCTCTCCCATGACCCCTGCAAATTTAAGGCATACTCTGACTACAATTTATTGTATGACTCTGCCACCAGTGAGAAGGAGGGCTTAGGTGGTAGTGTGATGGCCCCTCCCAGTACCCCAGCTAACTCAAGGATTATCCCATCCCCTTGGAGCAACCCAATAGGTAGTAAGCTGTTGACAACAGCCACCCAGGGTGGTATTACTGTCTTGACTGAGGAGTGTTAAAGTGGTGCCCAGAACCATCTTACACTCTCCATGTCAAAATTGCTGGTCTTACTTTCTGTTTCATCAAAAAGGGAATAACAAGCTATTTTTACTGTCTTCTTACAAGCACCATACACCTACTCAAAACTTGTTTATCATTATTACTATTTTTACATATGTAATTTTGCCAGTTCCTGTCCACTCAAACACTTATAAGTATCAACTTGATAGAGTCCATCAAATCTATGGCTCCTAGTCCCCGGCATCATGGGGTGTTAAGAACCTCTGTGTTTCTGCCTGACTCTACTGCCAATGAGATGGAGGGCTCTGGCAGTAGTAGTACTAGCCCCTCCCATGACCTTTCCCTCTCTGTTACACCTTCCTCTTTTTCTATTCACTTCACCAACATTCGTGGTCTCTCCAGTAACCTTTCCTTAGTTAAACACCATCTGTCTAATACCTCCCCTAATATCTTACTTCTATCTGAGATACAGCTGTTTAATGATGTTCTCACTAGTCTCTTTTTCATATCTAACTATAACCTCCACTCACGATTCCAGTTCAAAGGCGGTGTTTGTACTTATTCCAACATCAACATACCTGTTGCATGCCTCAAAGACCTTAAGTCTCCACACTTTGATGTTATGTGGCTCAAGGTCCATCTCCCTACTTCCAAACTTTTCCTCTGTTTTGCCTATTGCTCTCTTCATTCTATGAATTTTATATCCTTCTTCAACTATCTAAACTGTGACATCCTCTCACCAGCAAGCCAAGATCCTCTACCTTGGAGATTTCAATGTTCACCATAGGGAATGGTTGAATTCCTCCCATATGGATGTTGGAGAGATTGAAGCTCCCACGTTCTCCATTCTCAGTGATTTAGAGCAAATTATCTCCCACCATACCCATATACCTGACCACTGTGACCACTCTCCCAATATTCTGGATTTGTTTTTCACCTCTATTCCATCCCGCTATAAATATCCAATCTCGCCCCCAATTGCTTCATCTGATCACACTCTCATAAATGTATTTTCATGGCACCTCCCCCTCTAGCAGCCCCTTCTAAGTGTAAATACTGGCATCTCAACAAAGCTGGCTGGAATAACTTGCGCACTTCTTTTCTGACTTGCCTTAGTTAAATTACTGTCTCTTATCACTGCCCATAATCACTGCAAGCACATTATCCGTGAGGTTAAGTGTTCTTTTATTCAAAGGAAGTGCAGTAACCTCTCATCATCATCCACTCACTGATAGCTCTTTCTGTTCTTTAGCTAAGGGCATCTCTAACAACTTCTGTCTCTCTACCTTCCTTCACTTTTCCACTTTGATGCTACTATGGCTGTCTCTCCCTTAGACAAAGCAACTCTATTTGGTTCCCATTTCTACTCTAACTCCACCTAGGATGACTAACATTCCTACACCCCCTGATGCTCCTCTTATCAATCCTAAGCCCCTTCCTATAATCTCTTTTCAGACTTTCCAAAAAGCACTTCTTTCTCTGGAAACAAGTAAGGTTTATGGTCCTGATGGCATCTATCTCCATGTACTGAAAGAGTGTGCCTCTGAACTTGCACCTGTGCTTGCTTGTCTGTTCCAATTCTGCTTAAAAACCAAAACTATTCCTTCTCCTTGGAAGCATGCATTGATACATCTCATGCCTAAGAAGGGTGACTGTTCTAACCCCTCTAACTATCATCCTATTGCTCTGACATCTACCATTTTCAAAATCTTTGAATCCATCCTCAACTCCGATATCCTTAAACACCTTGAAAATCACAGTCTTCTCTCTGATCACCAGTATGGCTTCCTTAAGGCAAGATCCATTGGTGATATTCTTCCCTATCTTACGAATGTCTGGTCATCATCCCTGAGAAATTTTGGGGAGTCATGTGTAGTTGCCCTTGACATATCTAAGGCCTTTGACAGGGTGTGGCATCAGGGTCTCATCTCTGAGCTCCCCTTTTTTGGCTTCCCTCCCTCAGATTGCTCATTCATATCTAGCTTCCTGTCTGGCCAATCTATCTCTGTGGTTGTCGATGGATCAGCCTGCTTCGTTTCTCCAACGACAGCAGTGTCTCTCAAGGTTTTGTCTTGTCTCTACACTTTTCCTCCTTTTTTTATTCAATGGTTTCCTTGGTTCCACATATAATCAAATGCACTCATATGCTAACAATTCAGCACTGCAATCATCCACATCCTTTAATTCTGCTTCTTCTCCTTTCACTCAATCTGCATCTCATCTTGACATAGCTTCCTCAATAAACTTGGACAGGATATCTCAGTGGGGTACACAAAATCTACTTAAGTTCAATGCCTCTGAGACTCAGTTTCTACCCATCTCTCTATCGAAAACTCCTCACAACTCATCTCTCCTCTGATGGTTCTATAATTCCATCTCTTGACTCAGTGAACATACCAGGTATTACCATAACATCTACTCTTTCTTGGAAAACCCATGATACGGGAAGAGCCAAATCTGCCTCTAAGAAACTGGGTGTCCTGTTTTGATGTCGAAACTTCTTTTCCTCTGAACAGTTGCTCTGTTTGTAGGAAAGACTGATTCGTCCTCAAATGGAGCACTGCTTTCATATCTAAGGTGGTTATAGCTCTGCATCCCTACTTGACAGAGATGAGTCAAAAGTGGTCCAACTTATAAACTCTCCCAGGCCAACTTTGAAATTTGACCCACTTCCCCTTTTCTATAGGTATTACGTTGGTTTATGCTCCCGAGAGCTAGCTGCTTGTGTACCCCCAGCACTAGCTAGACCACACAATACTCGACAAGCTGCTGCATCACATTATTGCTGTGTGGCCGTTGGCATCCCAAAGGTGGGCCATTTTGATAACTTTCTATCCATACAACCCAAAGGTTTGAGCAGTTTTGATAACTGTTTCTTTCCCTACACCTCGAAGCTAGCACAGGAAAATTTAGACTTACAAAATATGAGTTGTGTGAGTTAAGTGTTGTCCAGTTTATGTGTGACAGGGAGAGACTGTATATTTGTGGACAGAATGCCAGCAGTCCACATGTGGGTGAGGCAGGGAGAAAAGACAGCTACCTGGGTCAAAAGAGTGCAACTTGGTAACTACTGAAGTGCTGGCTCACTACACAGGTAGGTAGTACCAGAATTATACCTTCCTGGTCATTGACTGCCAACAAACTACCTACCTTTCTTATCCTGCAATACTTGTTCCTTTGTCTCATATCTCATAAATGCAGGCAGCCTGAGATATCGCCTGTATCTTTTCCACAGCACATCACAAAGCTCCTTGGCTTTCAAAATCTTTTATTGAACCACTCTTTTCCCTTTTTTAACCTTTCCTCTGTATCTAAGGCTAAAAGTACCCATGTAAACAAATATTTAATCCTTCATTGTAAATTGCAAAACACCATCCACCACAGTGCTATGGCTCTTAGCTACTGAACTCCATCTCATGTAGAAAGAGGCAGGATAAGCTGGAACACATTCTTGGACAAAAAAATATAGTCAAGAGGCATGAATTATCACATGACTGTACCATTTCCATGATCAAGTCTGGGGGATCATCCTTACAGAATTTTCAAAGCCTCTTTTGATACTCTTTCATTCAGTAAAGCTAAACCTTTCCATCAGGATGTGTCTGTTGCTACCATTGCCCCTACTCATGGTGCACCTGCACGACTGCATCAGTTGCTGCTGCAAAAAATAATTTGCAACTCTAAGAAACAGTCCTGTTCCCACAAATTTTCATTACTACTTTTACCTCTGTGAACTTAACAGCACCATGGTTTTCATACCCATAAAAATTTTGATGGAAGAGGACAATAAAGAACTCATTTATATTTCTTGAATTACTCAGGATTTCAATAATGGAGTGTGCGATGGTGTTAGAAAAGAAAATTGTTGGACACTCTGTAGATCCACATGAAAAATTAGTTGTATTAAACAGGAATATGGTTCATAAATGAACTTAGCTCAGAAAGACCTAAACTTCAGAGGAAGAGTTGCTAAAATCTTACCTGAAGTAGTAATAATAATACACTGATTATGTACTGCACTATAAAATATACAGACATAACATTAAGCTACCCTGTGAAGCTGAGATGTTAAGTCGATCTAAATGGTGGATTATTAATAATAGGGATTTTAAGTGCAGTTGAGTAAAATCTCAGTGTTAGTTGAGTGGGTAATAAACATACCTATCAAGAGAAAATTGATATGCCAATGCCAAGTCAGAGAAGTTAGATAGGAAAAAATACAGGCTTAAGGAAAAGAATTAATCACAAAACTATGAAATTTCATTATTTCTGTGTTCAGAACCAAAAGAAAAAGTAAATGTTTTCCCTTTTTCAAAACATCCAGTTTTAATTTTATATGGATGCAAATCAAAAATGGTAACATCTTGATCTGTGAATTATCTTTTTTTTAAACATTCATCTTATTTTCATACCTGAATGCTCTTTCCCCATGTTAATAGGATAGCACCAGGAATGGATGAAGAAAAGGCCTTATTCGCTCACATGTAATGCATTGAAACCCCAGCCCACCATTCACAACCTGGCCTCACAGACCTAACCAAGGTTTACCCAGCAGCTCTATATGACCTGGTTTAGTCCACAGACAGCACATTGACCCCTGTATATTAATTTGCTCCGATTCACTCTATTCCATGCACATCTTTTACCCTCCTACATGTTCAGACCCTGAACAAAATCTTTTTCATTCCACCTCCCCATCTCCAATTTGGTCTCTCCCTTCTACTAATGCCCTTCACTTTTGACATGGTCATACTATTTCTGTACCTCTCCTTATGCATTCTCTCCATTTGTCCAAACCATTTCAGTACTTAGATCCTCTTCAGCTCTTTCAAGCATACTCTTATTAACACATCTCCTTCTCACCCTATCATTTATTTGATCAACCCTTCTCACACCACCCATTGTCCTTAGAAACTTCATTTCCAAAACATTCACCCTATTCCACACATTCTCATCTATAACCCCTGTCTTGCATTCATACATCAATGTTGTGGTTACTGTACCTCAAAAATACCCATTTTTACCCTCCTTAACAGTGACCTCTCATTTCGCACATTCCTTAATGTTCCAAAATCCTTCACCCTCTCACCCACCCTATGACTTGCCTCCACTTCCATGGTTCCACCTGCTGCCATGTTCACTCCCTGGTATGAAAAACACTTCACTTCTCCAACATTTTTCTATTCAAACTCACATCCCAACTGACCTGTCTTTCTAGTCTGCTAAACCTATTAACCTTGCTCTTATTCATATTTACTCTCAACTTTCTTCTTTTGCACACTCTCCTAAACTCACTTTTTCCTTTTGCACACCCTCCTAAACTCAAGACACCAGCTTTTTCAGTTTCTTCCTCGAATCTGCTACCAGTGCTGTCATCAGCAAATAACTATTGATTCACTTCCCAGGCCTCCTCACCCCCTTTAGACTGCATACCTACTCCTCTCTCCAGCACTCTAACCCTGCATTTACCTTCCTCACTACAAGTTAAACAGCCATAATGACATCACACACACCTGCTGCAGACCCACCTTCATGTAGAACCACTCCTCCTCCTCCTTTCTACCTACTCACACATATACCTTACTATTTTGATAAAAACTTCTCTCTAGTTCTATTAGCTCTTCTCCGACACCATATATTCATAACAGCTTCCACAAAATATCTCTATCAACCCTATTATATGCTTTTTCCAGATCCATAAATGACACAAAAAATCCATTTCCCTATTTCTCACACACAGTCTTCAAAGCAGACATATGATCCACACACCCTTTATCACTCCTGAAATTGCTCCGTTCTTCCCCATCCTGATGATCTGTGCATGCTGCCATCCTCTCAATCAACACTCTTCCATGTAACTTACCAGTTACACTCACCTTTGTCCGTTTGCCCTTATACAATGGCACTATATATGCATTCTGCCCATCCTTAAGCACTTCCCAATGATCCTCACATGCAATTAAAATCCCAGTCAACCAATAAACAACACAGTCATCCACTTTCTAAAGAAATTCAACTGTAATAACATCCATTCTAGCTCCTTACAGTATTTCATTTTCAACTAAGCTTTCACCACCTCTTCACTCTTCACCAAACAATTTGCCATGACTCTCACCTCACATGCCTCCCTGCCCTAAACACCTTACATCTGTCACTCTATCATCAAACACATTCACTTGTAACCACATACAAATATCAGAAATTTCTGAGACACAGAGTAAGGATAATCATCTTTTCATTAATTCACAGTCCATGGTCTTCTGAAAAAAAGAAATATTTGGTACCCAGCTCAAGACTGCAGGATGATGCTTCCACACACTATAAATATTCATATACAGCATATTTTTTGAAGGGATAAAGATGTGGTACTTGGATATATGGACTTAAAATTTGATATCTGTTTGCTCTCAGTGCTGTAGCATTGAGTTATATTTCTATTCATAATACACCACTGTGCTGTCAAAAGGATAACCCAGAGAATATACAGAAGTCAGGGGGAACCACAGAAGGATATGTGGGGTTTGGCTGTAAATAGCAGCAGCCTTAGTCTAGATGCATTATACATAATAAAGAGGGAGAACAAGAGCAAATGAGGCCATTCTTTGTCTGTATCTAGTGCTCCCTCTATATGCAGGACACAGTGAACAAGTACAAAAAATTATCACTATTACTATTATTAATATAACAAACCCAGGACCCCTTTGTGAAAGCGTTCTGGGGCTTAAACCTCAGAATCCCTTTTCCAGGGGCTTCTTCAGCTTCAAGGCACCAATTCCTTCACCAGCAGGGACTGGATGGACTCCTTTGAAGGGAAAGTTCTTTGAAGAGTATATTCTCTTTCAGTAAATGATGATGATACAGACTCACCAAAGGTGATGCTTCAATCACAGTGTAACTCAAGCTGGTGGAATATGGCAACACTGTATTTTAATTTCTGAAAGAGGAAACAGATGGAGCCAGGCATGGAGTGCTCATACTTCTCAAAGGCTCACACTGATGTGTCTGAATGTGTCTGGATGTAACCAAGATGAGAAGAGAGGGAAAGATAGGTAGTATGTTTGGGGAAAGAAACCTGGATGTTCTGACTCTGAGAGAAATGAAGCTCAAGAGTAAAGGGGAAGAGTCGTTTGGAAATGTCTCATGAGTAAAGTCAGGTTGGTGAGAGGACAAGGTTTAAGGAAGGTGTAGCTCTGCTATTGACGCAGTTGTGAGAGTGTGATCGAATGTAAGGAAGAAAATTATAGATTGATGTGGGTAAAAGTGAAAGTGGATGGTAAGAGATTGGTGATTATTGGTCCTTATGCACCTGACCATGAGAAGAAAGATCATGAAAGGCAAGTGCTTTTGTAGCACCTAAGCGACTGTGTCAGCTGTTTTAGTGCAAGAGACTAGGTAATAGCGATGGGTGATTTAAATGCGAAGGAAAGTAATGTGGCAGTTTAGGGTATAGTTAGTTTGCATGGGGTATTCAGTACTATGAATGGCGATGGTGAAGAACTTGTGGAGTTGTGTGCTGAAAAAGACAGGTGATTGGAGAGATGATCAACGGGCATTCTTAGATGATGCATTAATTGATAGATGGATAAAAGAGAGACTTTTGGTTGTAAATGTGCTGAGAGAGGCAGCCAGTGGGAGGTCTGATCACTATCTTGTGGAGGTGAGAGTGGTGAGAGTAAGTGATCTTGGAAGGAGACTTGTGTGAAATACCAAGAGAAATTGAGAGTAGAATGACAAAATGTGAGAGCAAATGAAGTGAGGTGAGTGGATGAGGAATGGAAGGTATTTAGGGTAGCAGTGATGGCATGTGCATGAGATGCATGTAGTATGCAAAAAGGTGGGAAATGGGCAGATTAGAAAGGGTTGTGAGTAGAGGGATAAAGAAGAAAAGTGAGAGAGAAAAAGGGGCATTTTGGCAGTACTTGTAGGGAAGGAGCACAAATAATTAGGAGATGAATAAGAGTAAGTGGCAGGAGGTCAAGAGGACAATGGAGTTGAAAAATTGGGTAAATGAGAGTTGAGGTGTGAGAGTTGTAAGCAAGTAAATAACATGTGAAAGGTAAGAGACCAAATGGGAACATTGGTGATGGGGGGCAAAAGGGGAAATGATAACAGGTAGTGATGAAGTGAGGAGGAGATGGGGCAAGTATTTTGAAGGATGGTTAAATGTGTGTGAAGATAAGACTGGCAGATGAAGGGTGTTTTGGTTGGGGTGGTATGCGAAGTGAAAGAGTCATGGATCCATGAGTGATTTGGTGAAGAGAGGAGAGGTGGTGAAGCCTTACGGAAGATGAAATACAGCAAGGCAGCAGGAGTGGATGGTATTGCAGTTGAATTTATCAAGAATGGAGGTGACTGTGTTGTTGACAGGTTGGTAATGCTATTCAATGCATGTATGGATCATGGTGAATTGCCTGGGAATTGGCAGGATGCATGTTCAATGCCAATGTTTATAGGCAAAGGTGAGTGTTCAAACTACAAAGGTATAAGTTTGTTTAGTATACCTGGTATACCAGGTAAGTTGTATGGCAGCTGTTGACTGTGAGAGTGAAGGTATATAGAGCATCAGACAGGGGAGGAGCAGTGTGGTTTCAGAAGTGGTAGAGGATGTATGGATTTAGTGTTTGCTTTGAAGAATGTGTGTGAGAAATACTAAGAAAAGCTGATGGATTTGCTTGTGGAATTTATTGATCTGGAGATGGCATATGATAGGGTTGATAGAGGTGCTTTGGGAAGGTATTAGAAGTAGTGAGAAATTTTTATTAAGGATGTAAGGTGTGTGTACGAGTAGGAAGAGAGGATAGTGAATGGCTCCCAGTGAAGGTCGACCTTTGGAAGGGATATCTGATGTCACCATGGTTGTTTAATCTGTTTATAGATGGGGTGGTGAGGGAGGTACATGCCAGAGACTTGGAGAAAGGGGTGAGTATGCAGTCTGTAGGGGATGAGGGGGCCTGGGAAGCGAGTCAATTTTTGTTCACCTATGATACAGCACTGGTGGCTGATTTGGGTGAAAAACTGCTCAGGATGGTGACAGAGTTCGGAAGAGTGCATGAAAGGAGCAAGTTGAGAGTAAATGTGAATAAAAACACTTCTAAAACCACATTGCTCCTCCCCAATCTGATGCTCTGTACATGCCTTCACTTTCTCAATCAATACCCTCCCATACAATTTTCCAGGAATACTCAACAAACTTATACCTCT
>JAYMFT010173390.1:0-12183 GCA_038088735.1 Panulirus argus
TGGAGGACTCTGCATTACAGCCAGATAACATATTCTAACTTCTCTCTCTCTCTCTCTCTCTCTCTCTCTCCACGGAAAGATAAGGACGAGTGTTTTAAATTGCTTCCTCAGACCCAAAATGACGCCAGACAAGTGCATCTCTGCCAAATTGATACCTGGCGTACCCAGGTGTGATAGGAGAGACCACGGGGGAATTACTTGGATTATCATTCCCGTCGATAATATCTATAATTTGGGCAAGGACGCGTATAATCCACGTTTCGGATGTCTGATTATGGTAATGGATGTGTCATCAGCGGTGTCATGGGGACGGGGAGTGGAGTGGGGGGTGGGGGGGAGGGAGGAAAGCTTTTAGACACATGGGTGGATAAGGGGAACCGACCTAGTGGGAGGCGAGTGTTGGTGGTTGTGACGATGAAGATGGTTCCAGCACCCGAACGGTAGGGGCGTGTTGGTAGTTCCAGTACCTGCTGGATGTAATGGTTCCAGGGCCTGACCGGTGGTGGTTCTGACTGGAGCACTTGGTGGGCTGCTCCCGGCGTTGGTGGATATATATGGTCACGACTGTCGCCTGTCACGCGATCTCTCCTCCACATCTCTGGCCAAGCCAGTCTCTCTTTTCTCCTCAGCTTTTCCCGTCTCACTCAGCCTCAACTCAGCCTGGACCAGGTCATCATAGCCAGCCTGAACTATCTCAGCAAAATCTAGCACGGCTTCTTGTCATAGCCAAGGGTGGTGGCGAAACGAAGAGCTATACTTGTATGGTGATTGCCTGTTCCAGCCTTCGAGACAGTGGTCCAGCAGTCAAAACGAACATCAGGAAGGAGAACCTTTGAAATATTTGTCATCTGTAGGGAAAGCAGCAGGATAGGAAGGCAAGTTATGAGGTTCTTCAAAAATCAGATATATGGATGATGAAAAATAGAAGGGAAATATGGCGCAAATAGAGAGATTACCGAGGATGGAGACTGTACTGGGAAACAAGAAGTTTTTCTTCCAGTGCTCTGAGGGTTGATGACGTTGGAGGAATCACACTCGAGGCATTGTCACTTCCAAGTGGTGCCCTAAGAAAGTGGCGCTTGTTAGAAATGTGTGATGCTCCAGCAAAGTGGCACTTGTTAGAGACTCGAGGAAGTCTAACAAAGCACCAGCTGAACTGGTATATGTAATGTTCTAACAAGTGCATAGATGACAGTCTTTCATCCCGTGTGACTTAAAGGATCTCACACGCGAGCTACACACTAGTGTTTCGGTGTACCACTTATTCAGTGTTACCAGCAACTCTCTCCTCAACCTGAACTGTCTGCTGTTTGCTCGAAGTGATGTACTGATTCTGCGGTCAAGGTGATGTGGTCGTACACATTAATGTGTTGATGGAAATGTCTAAGGGTTTAAATTGGCTAACATCAGGTAAAGAAGTAGCAGTGTGTAGAGATAGAATGAGGAAAGGGAAGGGAGGCTTTTCTTGCCTTCACAGTGGGAAAATTGACGTAACCTGAAGTTTCTGGGAGGATCTGTGGTGAGACTTTTAAGAAGTGCCCTTCATATCAAAGACACTTTGAAAGATCCTCTCTACTTGATGAGACATTTTAAAGATCTTGTTTATGTGGTGAGATTCAATAAAAGGCGCTCTCGATGTAATGTGACACTTTTGAAGGTCCAGCATGTGTGGTGAAACAGTAAAGGATCCTCTAGATGTGATGAACCATTTAAAAAAGGTCTTCCGTATGTGACGAGACACTTTCAAAGGTCCTCCGTATGTGCTGAGGCATCCTCACGGGTCTTCTGTATAAAGTCCCTTTCAATCTTCCTCTTGGGATATATTTTAGGCTTCTTCAAGTGCCTGGGTCTGAGTGTCCTGGTGGACCTGAGCGATCGTCCGACAAAGCATCCGTCGTTGATCGATAGATCTACAGCAGACTGCATGCTGTTAGGAACTGGTGAGGCCCCTGCGAAGCAGTCTTTTGGGGAAATGCTTGCAGGGGTCCTAAAGAGAGAGAGGCCCCCATATATAAGGGTAAGGGCAGAGTTCAGGGTTGATTTTCCAATATGATCTATGGGGAGGAAGGTATATCCCCAATATACAGGGGTGAAGGAATTACCAAGGCTGGTTCTCCTGGCTCTTTCGGGGAGGGGAGGGGTGGGGGGAGGAGGTGTCCCCGGATACTGGGGCCAAGGAGTGAATCAAGAACCTTCCCTCTAGTGGTCCGCCCAGGTTCTGGAAGCTGGGGGAAAGAAAGGGAAAGGGGAAGGGGGGTGAGGGGGAACGGTGGTCCCATATACTGGGGTAGGGGGTGTAGAGGGGGGGGGGAGAGAGTGAGGTGATGCTGGGGGAGAGGAAGGATCCTCGTAAATCGTGTACGGGGGTTGGGGTGGGGGGAGGGGTGACGGTCCCCATCATCACTCGGGACGCAACAACAACCAACGTGTATTTCCGGCCAGCTTTACGTTCCCGCAGGCTGGCTGGTCTCTCTCTCTCTCTCTCTCTCTCCCCCCCTCTCTCTCTCTCTCTTTCCCATATATAGATACATATATGTATCTCTGTATCAGTATATGTACCTGTGCGTCTCCTTATGTATCTGTGTATCTGACTGAACATGGGTTGTGGCTACGTGGGGAACTCAGAGCAGAGCTGGTGTGGGTCGAATCCCACCAGAGGTTAGCCAAGAGGTGCATCTGTCTTTTTCCTCTTTCCTTTACCTCACAGGATGAAGAAGGGACATCATCATCATCATCATCATCATCATGGTGATAATGGTAAAAGTAATAGCAGCAATAGTAATGGTAATGATACTAATAACACTAGTTACACTAATTATCGAACCTCATCATCATCATGTATGTCATGGACATCATCATATCGTCATGGTCATCATTATATCTTCATGATCGTCATCGTCATCATCATCCTTGACACACTTACGGCAAACAGTGGACCAGTATTAAACTTCAACTTCCATCGTAAAGAAAGCGCTTGCCCAGGTGTACGCTGGCGGCAATAAGACCGCAAAAAACTTTTGTTTCTTTCCTTACACCACTAAGCTTTGGAAATTTACCATATCATTTCTTTCCCTGACACCTGTGACATGATCCGTTTTAAAGTACATATTTATCCAGTTCTTCTTCTTCTTCTTCTTCTTCTTCTTCTTCTTCTTCTTCTTTCACTTTCTTCTTCTTCTTCTTCCTTTCATTTCATTTCTAAAACATCCTTGTTTTGTACAGAATGTCCGACCAGATTTCTCTCTACGAAATGGAGGGAAAAAGGAAAGGGGCGTCAGGTGAGGCAGTAGGCCTGGGAGGGGCCGCTGGCGTGCCCGGGGCGTTGCGTAGCCACTGTCTCCTTCCCCCCCTCCCCCCTCCTCCCCCCGGCAGACACACAGCTTCCGTTCCCGTGGGTCAGAATTGACAAACTGCCGGTGTTGTGCACGTGATATATTGCTCCTCTGCCGGGGCTCGCAGGTGGAACGGGCTGCTGCAATTATGTGTGGCCGTGGGTTTCTGTATGTATTGTCCCCCCTCACCATGACGGTACGACCCTTGAGCACGACGGTACGACCCTTGACCACGACGATACGACCATTGAGCACGACGGTACGACCCTTGAGCACGACGGTACGACCCTCGAACACGACGATACGACCCTTGAACACGACGGTACGACCCCTGAGCACGACGATACGACCCTTGAACACGACGGTACGACCCTTGAGCTCGCTAGACCGACCAACAACAACAACTCGCCACACACCCCAAACAGCTCGCGTGACTCTTCCTCGCCCGTGGCTCACCGGCTTCTTCCACAGTCCGCCACGTCTCATATCAGTCTGCCAGCCTCACCCACGTCTCACTAGGCCTTTCCCACAGCTTGCTAGATGTAGCTGTATTTACCCATCACGGTAGACTTCTCCAACCACAGTAGAATCTCCACAGCAGGGCAGACAGGTTCACAGCTTGATGACAGACCTGCATCTTACCCACAGCTAGATAGACAGATCTCCATCTTGCCCACAGCTCGATAGACAGACCTGCATCTTACCCACAGCTCGATAGACAGACCTTCATCTTACCCACAGCTTGATAGACAGACCTTCCTCTTACCCACAGCTCGATGGACAGACCTGCATCTTACCCGCAGCTCAATGACAGACCTGCATCTTACCCACAGCTCGATAGACAGACCTACATCTTACCCACAGCTTGACAGACAGACCTAGGAGTCACCTAAACCCTGTCAAGACACGCACAGCTCCCTCGTCAGGCCCGCACCTGAGGCCAGGCCCTGCAGCTCACCACTCACCTCAGGAACGGTCGTCTGCACCTCGCCTCGCAGTCCGTCCGCATCTCGCCACAGGGGCTCGAGTCCGAAAGACCACAGTTCGCGAGACAGGTTGACACAAGTGGGTCACGCTTCGCGACCTGCGCAAACCCGCCAGTAGCCCACCACGGCCGGCGACGGGCCCACCACGGTCTGTTGACAGGCCCAACCACGGCTGGCGACAGGCCCATCACGGCTGGCGACAGGCCCACCACGGCTGGCGACAGGCCCACCACGGCTGGCGACAGGCCCACCACGGCCAGGCGACAGGCCCACCAGTAGCCCGCGTCCCGCGAGAGGCTCACCACTGGGCCGCCACACCACCTGTCGTCCCTCCAGGGTCGTCCAGGCAGACGGCGGGCACCGCTTCCCCTGTTTTACGTTGTTTCATTACCATAAGCAATTGGCGCCGTCCTGCCGGAGGCGGTAACTCAGGGGCGGCGGCGACAGACGTCCGTGGGAACACCTACAGCCTCCTCCGACCGAGCCTCTCTCCCTCGTCTCTCTCTCTCTCTCTCTCTCTCTATCAATCTCTCTCTCTTCCTTACCCCAGCGCCGTCGGGAGAAAGAGAGAGAGAGAGAGAGAGAGAGGAGGGATGGTTGGACGGAGAGGGTAAACAGTAGGAAGCGATTGCTATGGGGAACAGCAGTGAAGAAAAAAGACCGCAGGAGTGGAGGAGACGAGGAGGAGTGGGTGAGATCGAAGAAAACGAGAAGAAAACATATGGGTTGCCAACATTCACGAACGTGCGTGGAAATGTCTTCCACCTCTCTTGCTGTGATTGTGTCTGGTCTTGTGCAAAGGATCTCATCTCGGACGAGATCAAAAATCACATTTCGAAGTAAACACCTTGCTCTAGCGACCCCGCTGTTGTCACATAACTAAATGTAATTTCTCCTCCTTTTACGGCGCACAGCATCGAGTATCCAGGGAAGAGAAAAAGGCTTCAGGGATCGCCATGATAAACAGGATTGTCATTAGTCATAGCAGGCTGGCTGTCTCTGGCGCCCCGGTAGGACCCACGTTATCCCCGTGTGTTCCCCCAAAGCGCCTGAGCCATTCTTGCTGCTCTCTGGTTTATCAATCCTCTATGAAGATGCTAATTTGTCATTGGCGTGCTTGTGATTACAATCTGTGTGTTACGGGAGGAGAGTTTTAACACTCGCTTTGCCCCTGTCTCTTAACCTTGTAAATATATACCGTTTTCTTTACTGCTACACACACACATACACACACACACACACACACACACACACACACACACACACACACACAAACACACACACAGCCAACTCTCCTCCATGGACAGAGCCTTTTCCATCAAAAAGTCCCTCGCTCTCCTTCCATTTCATCCTCTTCCCTTCCCGTCACCTTTACGCAACAATTCCATCCCTCTGCCTTAACCAATCATCCCATATTTCATGCTGAAACTACGACTCGAGTCTCATTCTACCCATCGATTTTGCTCCATAGTCCGTAATCACAAGCTGAACTCCCTTTTTGTCATCACTCTTTCCTTATGTCGATATATTTTTCCTCCCGAGATTTCATTCTTATTTGTATCGCCCTCCACAGAAAACAGACAGCCTGGATGTATATATTATTATTTTTTTCCAGACTTCACAACATCTTGCAGTCCCTACTCCGTCGCTCCCACCAACACGGGGTCATCAGCATAAACAAAATACGTGCGATGTAGAAATGAATGTAAAGAGGTTCATTCGCTATGGTATCCAGTCGTTTTGTCTTTATAGGAAGGTACAAAGGTACAGTCAGTGTATATGCGGACTTTTGCTCAAATAGAGGTACAGTAACTGTATAATCTGTCCACATGAAAGGTACAGTCTCTGTATATCCACACCTCTGCCCTTAAAAAAGGCACAGTCACTCTTCAATCATACATCCTGACCTTTGTCCACATAGGAAGGCACAGTCACTACATATCCATACCTTTGTCCGTACAGAACGGCAGTAAGAGTACTCCCAGTCCTGTGTCACTGTCCCCAACACCCTGGCTTTCATGAACATCGCAGAAGAGCTCTCCAGACACAACCCTGCCTCATTATCTACTCATTTCCTACAACCGGTTTGCTGTACTTGCCTTGCCGTGTTTTACCTTTAATTTGCCCCTTACTACCCCCTCATTACACCTGGGGATAAGGAAAAGAGGAAGGTAACCCACATATATCCCGCGTGTCGAAGGAGAAGGCGGCTAGGAAGAGCGGGGAGCAGGGAGCGGTCTGGATATCCTCCCTTCCTATATGGTCGCTTTCTAAGAGTAGGGAGCAGAAGCAGGAGCCAAGCTAGGATTTTCTCCTTCCAAGGCTCAGTCGCCTGTTGCTGGCGCTACTTTTGCCAGTGCGGGGCAAGACGAGCAGGTGTAAGAAATGGAGAGAGAGGAAACAGACTTCGAGTCCTGCACATACAGATCTTGCTTTGAACATCCACACGATCCACACCTCCCCCGAGACCCGAAGCAGTAATCCTGGCTCCCATAACTTCTCTGACATGTAACAACGTATTAACCAGTATGTTCTCTTTTAGGCAATCACCATATACGCTCAATCTTTCTCTCTGTCACCCTTTTCCACCCCATCAGCACTTGTCCAGTTCAACCCACTACTTTTCTTAGATTCATGATTTCTTTTTTTTTCCAGTGTCTCATCTTCTCAATAGGTGGTGTGCTTTATAACCTCGTCTTCGCTTCTGGTCCCTTATGAAAACGCCCTTTTTCATATAGCTGGTAAGGATTATTTTGGTGTACCGATATTATTTGGTCTGTCTCTTGTCCTTTTCATTTTGGTCCACCTTCGTCTCTTCTCGGCTCTACTTCGCTCACGCGGGACGCGACGATCAGGTATGGAAAAATAAATAGTAATGATAATAATAATAATAAGAATGATAATGATAATGATAATAATAACAATAATAATAATAATAATAATAATAATAATAGTAATAATAAAAATAATAATAATAATAATAATAATAATAATTATAATAATAATAATAATAATAATAATAATAATAAGGATAATACTAATGATGATAATAATAATAATTATAGTAATAATAAGGATTATAGGAATGAAAATAATATTGATAATAATAATAGTAATGATACTACTACAACTACTACTACTGTTGCTAATAGTAATGATGATGATAACGGTAGCAAAGTAAATATTCACTTAGAATCCGACAAATTAGAGACACGAAAGCCTCTCTCTCTCTCTCTCTATCAGAAGCATCATCCACTCGCCTTGAGCAACGAACCGAGAGAATACACAACAGAGGATTAGGGTCATACGATAGGAGTAGCGTCGTCGAAATGTCTTTCAACATCAGCGCTTTCTTTCCTCTTTCCCCTTTGCCTTCCTCCCTCCGCTCGGCCATCACCGCGGCAATCACAGCTCCCGATATCGGAAGACGCAAAGTGAGACGTCTCCTTGGAGAGCACCTCAGTGTCTCGCCTCCGCAGCCAGGCCCCCCCGCCCGTGGCCTGTGTCCTCACGCGTAATTAAGCCGATTATATCGTTATTTTGATGAGCTATAAAATTGGGTTCCTTCCTGAAGGTCGAACATAGCTGTCTCACGGTGTTTGGTGTGTGTCTGTGTGTATAGCGTGTCTTTGTGTCTGCAGGAATGTGGGTAAATTCGGTCGAATTTACTCTAGGAATATCTGTTCGAATATCGTTTTCAGGAATATCTGTTTGAATATCTTTTTTTTTAGGAATATCTGTTCGAATATCGTTTTATCCGCGTAGTATCTTTCTTACATGTTTTCCTTTTTTCTGGGGATGGGGCAGCCACTGTGGCTACCCCAAGGTCCTCTTCCCAGTCTTACGGCTTGCAGCTAATAAGTCGCATTCCCTGTTGTTTGAGTCTTATGAATTTGCTTCTCGTGATTCTTAGGGCATCTTGTCGTTTAGGGATCTTGTGCCTGCTTGCTTAAGAGTCTTATGGCTTGTTGTTTACGAGTCGTAATGGCTTGTTGGTTATAATTCCAATGGTTTGTTGATTATGAGCCTTGTGGCTCGTCGCTCCCTGTATGGCATGCGAAGCCTGAGATGTTTTTTTTTTTGCCATTTCCCATCTTCATTCCTCCGTTTTCTTGTCTTTCCTCTCTTGACGCTCACATCTTTTTGAGAATTGCCTTATGGGGGTCTGCGTCCTTGTTAAGGCCTGTCCCAGCATTTCCTGTTATGTCTGGAGTGATTTATTCCCCACGAGATGATGTATAAACTTTAACTTCTTTGTCCTCCACACTTTTATCCAACAGCATTTATGTACGCTGTCAACCAGACCCGTTCTCCCACTTGGCCGATGTTTATGGTCTCATATCATAATCTATTTCTTATTGTCTGTCTTTCTTATGTTGTTCCTTGGTAACTATTTCCTTGCTGGATATTGTGCCGGAGTGAGTGGTGTGTGTAGAGGCGTCCTCTGCTCTACTATCCTATCTCCATCTATAGTGGTGGGTGGGGAGGAGGAGCCTTCTGCTCTGCTATCCTGTCTCCATCTATAGTGGCGTGTGGAGAGGAGTCCTCTGCTTTACTATCCTGTCTCCATCTTTAGTGGTGGGTGGGGAGGAGCCTTCTGCTCTACTATCCTGTCTCCATCTATAGTAGTGGGTGGGGAGGAGCCTTCTGCTCTACTATCCTGTCTCCATCTATAGTGGTGGGTGGGCAGGAGCCTTCTGCTCTCCTATCCTATAACTATCCATACATGTCAAGAAAATAATAGGACACCGTTACCGTCCTTCAGCGGACAGCCTCGCTATAGACGATCAGATCCGCCGTCTGACGTCTCCCATATACTCCCAGGTACCCTAATGCTCTCATGCTTTTGTTATTTCCCGCCACGTGGGCCACCACCGCGTCGTCACTCCTGCTCCTCCGTCCCGTCCCTGTACAGTCTTCCCTCAACACGACAGCGAGAACAACACGTGACTGAAGCTTCATACGTACACCATAGGCGTCTCCTGTGGATAGGTCAGACCGATTAGAATTTGGGGCACGTAGCTGCATATATTTGCATATCAATAAGGAAAAAAAATGATATGTTTGCGAGTGGTATCAAGCCAGTAGTGTTGATTAAGGAGAAACATAAACTTATTGCACGTATGTGTTAGAGAAATATAGAAAAAGAAAATATATCACAACATAATTTTTTGCTTTGCTTTGCATATTAATGATTTGATAATTCTTGCCTCTATATGTAGTTTAGTGACGGATTATTAGGCACCGTAAGTGCCTCTTGTTCATGTTTTCGACATTTGCTACGCTAATTATCCCTAATTATCTCTCTCCCATGAGTTCATCAACAGCTTCAAATGTCTTTTCACCTCGCAACTTTTTTTTTTTTCCTTGGGTCAGTCAGGCGCTGCATCCCCTCCCAGTGCACCCACAGCTCCCTGTACTTAGGCTGATGTTAAAGGAAATGTATTCTGGCTTTCAGGCACCACCGGTACGGATGTTGACTTGTAAACAGCCAAGGCATCAGAGGATCATGTGTATTAACCTATTTGTACTGTGCGGGGAGGGAGTTTCTACTGTAATAAAACTTCTTTTTAAGCTTCTATATGCTGTCCACAGTTACTGTATTCTTATTCAGTCTATTCATTCATCAACTGTTCGTATACTATAAAAGTACTTCTTTACATCCTTTCTAGCAAGTTTCTTCCTTAATTTCATGTTATAGCCTCTGAAAGCTTAAAGGTCGTGATCAGATTGCCCCTCACTCTTTTCTCTTCCATATCGGGCATATTTTAGGCCTCCTAACCTTTCCCCTTGTAACTTAGCTCTCTTAATTATGTTACCGTCGTTGTCGCCCTCCTCTAGACCTTGTCTAGTAGCCCTTTGTGTTCTTTCTCAAAGCGCGGTGACCAGCAACTTGCCGTCCAGTCTGTCACCGAGACGCTCTGGGGGGGCTGAAAAAGCAGCCTAGAAGGGGAACTAAGAGACTCCACTCACTAAACATAAGCTTCGCTCGAACCTCCTAACCATCTCCTTAGATGGTAGGAGGTTCGAGTGAAGCTTGTGCACAGTAACTGGAGTCTTGTAGTTTAGTTTGGCGGTTCAGCTTTAGAGAGGTTATTAAGAGTGTTCTGGAGTGCTGTGTAGCCGGGGGTAGTTCTTGTTGTCCACCCTGGCGCCAGAGGAACTTCCATCGAACGTGTATGGCCACGAGGGCATTGTTCATGTGGATCAGCAAACTCGAGGGCGTCATCTTCGCGTCCTTGTGGGACGCCACACGTGAGGGGACTGGAAGGCAGAGATGGCCTCCATCGGAAGCGTACAGCCTGATGGAGACTCACTGAGGAAGTCTGCAAGCCGTGGTATGAGAACTTCCTTGCAGCCCAGTGTTGACGTGTTTGTCTGCGTGTGAAAGTCCGTGTGTGTTTTTCAGTGTGTTTGTGTCTGTCTGAATATTTGAATGGCTGTTTTTCCGCCACTGGTCATCTGCACAAACAACTTTTGTCGTCCTTCTGTCTGCACGAATACCGAGTAAGTAACCAGACGAATGACAGCTTACTCTCATACATAGTTGTCAGTAACTCATCCATTCATTTAGCAGAATTGAAATTGCTGGCTGCTAGGGTGGTATATTTTCGAGCAAATATTTCAATATTGAGTGGAAAGCTTCGTTATATCGGCAGTATGGGAGGTATGGAGGGGAATATGGCGGGAATGAGTGGTTGCAACCACTGAAGAACGCCATTCCGTCGTTCAGGATGTGATGGAAAGGGAGGATGTGGTAAGCAGGGAAGGAGGTGATGGTGGTAATGAGGGAGGGAGGGATCGGTTGTGGTGAGGGAGGGAAGGAGGAAGAATATGGTGATGAGGGAGACTGCGGTACCCAGGGAAGAAGGGAGTAGTGATGGTGAGGGTGGGTATGGTGGCCAGAATGGGAGAGCGTAGTGGTGCTAAGGGAGGGTGTGGTAGTCCTCCACAGGAGCGAGCAGACTAGGGCCCGGAAGGCCCGAATCTGCTAGTCTGTATAAATACAGCTGGAAAGCAGAACAGGTACGTATGACAACACCCACATGAGCTGTCGACGCTCAAGAAACCTGTGGTATTAATACACCCGTAGGATATCCCCACCGGAACCTTTACGACTTGAAGGATACCCAATAAGACAGCTGGAAGGATGTCTAATAGCTAAACTGTTAACAGGAAAAGAAAATACTTCAGATGTTCTGTAGGGTGAAAGAGGGAAATGTCGGACGCACAAGCTTGAGGTCAGGTGGCAAGAGAGATCGCCCCTCCCTCACGCTGGATGTTACAAATAGCACGCAATTCGCGTCTGTGTCACGCTCCGCCTTTGCTGGCTGGCTCAGTGTCATCACTTCCTCGGCATCTCGCGCGGAGCGTGTGTGGGAGGCTGAGGACATACAGTGTGCGTGTGTGTGTCTGTGTGTGTATATCAGCCACTTCTCAGGCAGCATTCATCAGTCCAGCATAATTTTCCTTGATTCACGCTTGACTTAACCACCACACAAAAACACACCAGTGCACTTCAAGACATCGCGAGTTAACGCTTCTAGATGTGCGTGATGTGGTGAGGACAGATAACGTGATTGTTGCGAACTTTACGTTTTTTATTTTCTTTCGAGAATCTGCAGCCATGGGGGAGTCAGGAATGGCTTAATTTGGTCAGTAAATCGGACTGCTCTCACAAGGTATCTAAACAACATCAGAGGCTTAGATATCATTCAGCTTTGAGGTATTGTATTGAGCAGGTTCAACAGACGTGTATAAAATTGAAGAGATTGTTTATTATATTTATATATATATAGTTAGATAGATAGATAGATAGATAGATAGATAGACAGATAGACAGATAGATAGATAGATAGAGAGAG
>JAYMFT010173401.1:0-12182 GCA_038088735.1 Panulirus argus
GTGTGTGTGTGTGTGTGTATGTGTGTGTGTGTGTGTGTGTGTGTGTGTGTGTGTGTGTGTGTGTGTGTGTGTGTGAACTCATACATGCACAGTACCAAACATATACTAAGCACACTCGTGCCTCCAAAATTCCATCGCAGTGATCGAGTAACTGGAAGAGGCATGATCTTCCAGTCCCGAAGCCGGTTCCCTAAGCCGTGTAAACGACTTGCTCCTATGCACTCGGCCAGTTCACTATGTATGAATCGCTCGAAAACGTTAACGGAATGCAGTAAGAGCGCTAATGGTCGGCAGCCTTTTGGAAACATCTCGTTCCTTCTTTCAAATCAAGGTCATGTCAATACATTCTAATCTCTCTGGAACAATAATGGAGTTCCAGGCTCTTCATTTGAAGATTTCTCGGTACCTGTGTCGGTTGGTTTAGTATTTCTATTGACAGGAGTTTCAGATGTCTGATCTTTCTGCACAATACCGGGGCATTAATACTGCTGGTGGTCACCTCGAAGTCCGATGATGACATCGAACTCGTGAAATATGAGGGGGTCACCGGAATCATTAATGCTTCACTGAACTGTGACTCAACTCTGTTTCAACAGCAATTCATTCATCTCATTACCGTTCATGTGTGTGTGTGTGTGTGTGTGTGTGTGTGTGTGTGTGTGTGTGTGTGTGTGTGTGCCCAAGTCTGTGCTTAACGGACCCAAGTTGCTTCGAGTCCTTGATTTGAACTTCGCTTACGATCAGAAGGACTTTGTTTATTCAGCTTCGCTAATGACTCACTGGCTTTCTTCTTCCTCATTTTCTCATCAGGTCTTAAGTATACAGTCAGTCTACCTCACCTCTTTCGACGTATGCTTGTCTTTATTGGGAGAGCTTGAGGCCTCTTAGGAGAACCAATGTTTGTACCCTCACTCGAGTTGGGAACTATTACATTCTCCTTCCCATCAGAATATTTCTGTGACCTGAGAGCCACTGCAGTCAACTTCTCTCGACATTCTTTTAGTATTCTGTCATTCAGGAGGGAATTCTCACTCTATTAATTTGTTTTACATAGACAAACCTTCATGAATTCTACACACTTGTGGCACACTTTAGTGTGGTACTTGGGAATCCCTGCTTGTCTGTATTTTCAAAATAAACTGAATACAGAAAGTTGGAGGTAATGTTACACTCTGGTTCTCTGTGTATTCACATATTCATACATTTACTCAACGCTCTCAAACTCCCATACATTCACTCAATAAACAGCCAAACTTACATACATTCACTTAACACTTCCAAATCCCCATACATTCACACAACACATTGTTAATTTCCATATATTTCCTCATAACAATGACAAATCTCCATATAGTCCCTCGACACAATGCCACAGCGTCACTTACAGTCACCGCCTACCATGGTACCACTGTTGATATTACCACCCACTGCCACACCATAAACATACTCCCAACACACTGTCATATCAGCCCTAAGTGGCGTATAAAAGCGATACTAAATACTAGAAGACACTCCATACACCAAAGACATGCTACCTAAACGCCATATACAAAACCATGACAGTGGTAGAATACCACATACATCACCACAACACCACACACACAAAAAAAAAAGGCATACAACAACACACACATAACCACAACATAAAAAAATGACAGTGAGACAATAACACAAACATCATACAGATAGTACAACACCACACACACACACACACACACACACACACACACACACACACACACACACATACACACACACAAACACAACTCACAATCACACACATACATACATCCAGACACCCACACACACACACACACACACACACACACACACACACACACACACCCACATAAACACACCCACATACACATACACACACAATCACACACATACATATACACACACACACACACACACATACACACACACACTCAACTAACACATACTCATCACTATCTTAAACACACTCACAAAACAATATTCATCACCAAACAATGCAGAAACAAGGTAATTAGTGGAATGCACAAACTTTTTTTTTGAGAGAGAGAGAGAGAAGTTAGGAGTCTATCATGAAGGGTGAGTGATTAATGCAATTAGCATAATCGAGCTTGAATCCAAACAGAGAAGAAGAACCTCAGCTACAAGTTACCGAAAAGAGATATCAGGCACTTGGATACCAGAGAACTTCGGTAGGTATATGGTAGCGAACGAAGAAGGAGTGGTCGAGCGGTGCGACAGGGGAGCCCTACTAGCCAGCCGCTCCAGCCCAAGGTCAGACACACGTCCCCACCCACCACAAACCTATCACCTCCCTCCCTAACAACGACCGTATGTATACACTTCAGGGGCAAACACAGACCAAGCGATGCCTGGACACCTCGATCTCTCAAAGGATCTTCAGACGTGTTACTTCGGCAGGAGACGGTGAGCGATGAGCCACACGGCAGGCTGACTGACGGGTGGCCACCGCTGTGGCACCTGTGGCCACAACCACAGCCCGTCCACACAACAGGAAACGTTTCGCCTCGCTCCCTCCTCCTCCTCCTCTGTCCACACGTCCGCTACGCTAAGCCTTCCCGTCAAGCCACGAAATACCAAGAAAACCAACCACCACTCTATAAGGGGACGATCCTGCATTCACTAGTTCAAGGGTGTTCTACGAAAATAGTGAGCGCTAACTGTAATCATCACACAAAAGTTTGCTTTACAACAAATCTGCAATATCTATCGATCTAACGATCTCTCTATCTATATATCTATCAACCTATCTATCGATCTATATATGTATATTATATATATATATATATATATATATATATATCTACTGACTCATAAAATGGTACTTTACAAGGTTCACAAACGAAAATACAGACACCGGGGTTTCAGATGGAAGATGTTATACGTAAATAATCATCTTGACCTCATTTCAATCTGGATTCGTGTGGCCGCTGGATGGCGTCCCACAAGACCTTGTGTTAGGGCCGTTCTTATTTTCCATCTATGTAGATGACCTGCTCAAATCATACCCGATTGTTTGCAGACGATGCTACAGTTATCAAATGAAAAAAGAAACTGTTCATAATTACTAAAAGAATACGAAAAAAATTAAATAAAAAAAATGAAAGTAAAAATCAAAACATATCTCGACTTAAAATATACCTTAAACATATCTTAGACTTGTGCCTTTAAATGGATTTTATGGGGTGAGGTAAAACGTAAAGTACTTTTATCAATCTATAGGGTTCTTTAATGGGGCCATATTTCATCTACTTTTTATCTACATGCTTCACACTAAGCTTACTCAGATTTCCTATTTGGCTGTATTTGCCTATTCTTTAGATACTGCATGCCACAAAAAGAAAACAATTTTGTAATTTTTGGTCATTACCAATCAATACTTCACTCCGTCATCTGGCCGAAGCATTTCCTCAGGTATGCTCTAGCCTCCAGGATTTACAATCTTGCTCGGTTTAGTGTGAGGGAAATGTTCTGGTGAGGAGGTGCGTGGGTGAGGGAGGGAGTGTGTGAAGGAGTGTTCATGTAAGTTGGTGCAAAGATGTCCTCCCACATACCCCACGTAATGACGATGACAACTTTGTGACTGGATCACTTTAAGCCTTCCCTAAAAGGCGAAGACTACCAAAAATTAAAATATCTTTGCCAATAATCTATTCGATTTCGACGTAGTGATGAAATTAAAATAAAATTAATAATAAAATAAGCCTTATCCACTGGTTTAATTATGGAAGAAGACATGCCGCCGCATCTGCTCTATAGTACTGACCTTTCTAGCAATTCAGTGTATAATCCAACGTATGCCTTAACTCTCAAAACACTGCACTCATCCTGGTATCGTAATATCTTGGGGTGTGCATCACATGACAAACAATGTTTTCCAGGGCCGGCTTCAAGTACCTCTTTTTAAGAACACTACGGGAACTCAAAACAGAATGACGGGAAGTATGAGATGGTCCAAGAGATACCAGACACTCCACGTCACACAGCGCGAGGCAAGAAAAACAACAACTGAGCAGCAACAGTCAGCCTAGAGGTCTGATCCACGACTGTCATGGTTCATTTTCAACCACAGACGCCACGAACGCAAAGCGCCTCCTGCCTCCAGGTCGTCAAGAATGGTGACAGTAAGAGAGAAGAAATATGTTCTTTACTGACCAAATTATCCCCGTCAAATATACCAAATGGAGAGGAAAAATAGTTAAAGGATCTATCATAAACCCTCGTACACCAAGGGAGCGCCCTTTAGCCAGACACGCCAGAAAAGGACAGACAGAGCATGATTAGAACGTCTGGTATGAAGGTGCGAAAAGCGGCGGACCAGTGGGTCTCCTCACGGACCACCCGGACCTCCTGCATACCATCGACGTAACGGCCGCTGCCCAGGGACCAAGATCACAGATAAGTAGATCAAATAACAGGCTGCCATCCTAGCGCCCCTTAAAGCAAAACTGGAAACATTCACAGAATAGTGGCTACACTTTGTGAAGCAGGCAAACCTGAGCTATTGCTGATGACCAAGATGCTGCTGGTACCTGAGTTTTAACTCAAGGGGCCAAGTTGGCATGGAGATACAGTGAGTGTGTCATGTAATTACCTATTTTCACTGTAGGGGGAAGTTTTTCCACACATGACCCCCCCCCCACCACTGCAATCTCTTGAACTCTCTTTATCATACAACTTATTCAATCTTTTGCATGATCTCCAAATCAAAATTATTCAGTAATCAGTTTATTCCATACAATCATCATACCATGAAAGACTTCCTTACAAGTTTCATAACAAGCTTCTTGGTCGATTTCATGTCATGGTCCCTGGTTGTTCTACCCTTGCAAATGTCCAGGAGCCGTTCATTCTTTGACAACATCATTAAAGTTTAAAAACTAAAGGGTTGTGATCAGGTCACCCTTCACTCTTCTTTCTTCTATGGTGGACAAATCTAAGAACTCTAACCATTCCCTGTAGCTCAGCTCTCTTGATTGCTACCATCACTGTTGTTTCTGGACATTCTCTATCAATCCTCTGTGCTATCTTTAAGAAGTATATTCTAGTGTTGGCCTAATGCCTCAGTGATGTGCTGGTGAAGGCCATCCTATGTAACCCTCTTAGACAAGTTGAGTTTTGTCTCCACGACTAAAACCATTTCTGGTCTAATTTTTCTCATTCGCCCTTTCAGTTCTAGCTCTTTGCCATTCACTTCTAGTTATTCTGACACTTAACTTTTCTAACCTCAGTGCGGACACTGGTGGTGCTGCTCTATCCTCTTGCCTTGTTTGGTGTCTTCCGTTTTTTGCCTTCTGATCTTATTCTCTGTTTTTCTCCCTCTCCTCCCTCGGTCTGTCATGTTTGATGAATAAGTGGCCGGATTCCACCTCAAGTTTCTTAGCCTCTGGGCTAGACGATTCCAAATCGAAGGTAACCATGCCTAATTGTCTCTTTCCGTCGATTGTATCCACCTGTTTTCTCTGTCTCTGTCTCTCTCTCTCTCTCTCCGAGTCTGTTGAATAGCCCCATGATAATTTGGGGCTGAACAGAAGCCTCAGGACACCAGTTTCTGTAGCCAGTGTTATGGGCATGTCCTCATGTTGAAAGAGCCTCTGGGATATCAAGGAAGGACCCTTCTTTACTTATTCCTATCTCATCTTATCTGGTGTGTGTGTGTGTGTGTGTGTGTGTGTGTGTGATTAACCAATTTCTACTGTATAGGGAGGGAGTTTTACACACGTGGGCCTCCATCTCTCTGAACATTCTCTACTGTCATCCAGCTTCATAAATTTATGACTGCTGTCTGCATTAATCTTGTCCTTAGTGTGTGTGTGTGTGTGTGTGTGTGTGTGTGTGTGTGTGTGTGTGTGTGTGTGTGTGTGGGCAAGAATTTGTATCCATACTTCCTGGCATACGGGTACACAAACACACAAATTCTACACAAATCGAGAAGGAAGGGATACAGTACACTTTTCAGATAAAAAATGGATTCATTACAAAAAAACATGGTACTGATAACTCAACATTATTTATTTTTTGTAATCATAATAGTATGTTTAACTGGAGTTTCATGATTTCTGGTTTAATGACCAATTAGCAGTCGGCAGCCATAAAACCCAGCTTAACAAAAAACGTAACGTAATCCACAAAGATTGGTTTTAATCACTATCATGCAGAATTCTATAGCAGCATAACAAGCACATGGAAATACACGTACATACTCGAATAACAAACAATCACAAAGGTACACATACTTTAATATATAAATATAGATATACGTTTAGAGAGACCTACAACACACACACACACACACACATATACACACGGAGCTCCACGAGTGTAAAACTCCCTCGTCATATGGTACAAATAGGTAATCACAGTGTGTATTCATAAAAGGGGAGAAAAAGGTAAATAAACGAGATTAAAAGGGGCAATACGAGTGTAAAACTCCCTCCCCGTAAACATACAAACAAGAATCAAACACACAGATCGACTAACACACACACACACACACACACACACACACACATATATGTGTGTGTGTGTGTGTGTGGAGAGAGAGAGAGAGAGAGAGAGAGAGAGAGAGAGAGAGAGAGTATATATTTACGAGTACTTGTGAGATTTCGCCAAAAGGCATAAGGGCTAGCAGCACTTACCACAGGCTCACACACAGTTACGAAGAACGAGCCGTGTGTTTCGTGTGTGATGGAGAGACTGTACGTTTGTGGACCGAAAGCCATCCGCCCGCGTAGGGGCGAAGCAGAAAGAAAAGACAGCCCCACCCAGGGGCCAAAGGGGAGTGACAACTGACGGCCACTGAAGTGCTGGCTCACTGTGCATCTGTCACACACACCCTCCCGATCGATACCCTGGCGGTTAGTACCGGTAAATATATACCTTCCTGTTCGGTGGCTGCCTACCACCCATCCACAGGGAGGAGAGAGAGAGAGAGAGAGAGAGAGAGAGAGAGAGAGAGAGAGAGAGAGAGAGAGAGAGAGAAACCACACAGACACCAAGGTCCAAGCGAGGCGGTCTGGCCTTAACACCGCTTGAAAGAGGGAGAGAGAGAGAGGCAAGAACGAAGGTAAATGAGGCATGACAGAGCTTAACATCCACAAAAAGATAGTCTCACCTTATAAACCGACGATCTGGTAAGGAAAAATCTATAATCCAAGGAGAGCGACCTAACGCACTGCGTTGTGGATCTACCTTGGAGATTTCAATGCCACGGCAGATAAGAATACGCGCTTGCCAGAGGTGCACAATACTCTCTCTCTCTCTGTGTCTTCGACACACACATCACTGAATTTTCCGTTTTCCATACATAACATCTGCAAATTATACGTAGACTAAAGCAACAACAAAACGGGGATACTAACCTCTTTGCTATCCATAAATCCAGATTAAATCAATTTTTCCAACGCATCCTCATCCATCAGCAGTGTCAGGTTCTGGCTGGGCAGCGACTTAAACACACCACATACACCAGTATAAACATGGTACTTCCCTGACTCACAGGCGAGTCAATATATCACAGACGAGTGTGTCAACACCATGACACGGTGAAGTTAGCCTGAGCCTGAGTGCTGAGGTACCCCGACACCTTCACCTCACAAGAGCTAAACAACTCTTAGCACTGTAAACACTGAAGGACGTCTCGTTGCTGGTGATAATAAACCTTCCAAAGTAACACTGTCACACTTATGACCGTACACAGCCGGTGAGATCGTTGGGGCAACGCTTGGCTCAACTCTTGGGTACCATGTGACCTAAATGTTACAAGATCATCACCTCACGCCTCTTCCCTGGACCACACTTCAAGTTTTGAGCACGCGGACACACCCGCACCACTGCTGGACGACAGTACGAGACACTTCGACGACTATATTCCTCAACGAGTCATCGGCAACACCTCCCTTCGAACGCTTACATCCCCAGGGGGGGGGAGTGAAACGTCTTGCCAGGATTCTGTATGACTTATCATGCAGATGAACTGCTTCGCCTCCTGAAGTCCCAAGGCACTTCACGGGGGCTCTTCGTCACCTGGGTTCTCCTCTCAACACAATCCTCTAGAGTTGATACCGTAGGTTTAACACACTCTGCACTAATAAAGAGTTCCGTCACTAGTCTACGGCTGGAGAACGTAAGACTGGCGCAACGCAAACTTACGTGCTCCAAGCCGTGCTGGTGACTGAAGGCCCAAGACTGGAGAGGCTGGAACGGGCCAGCCAACACCACCAGCCAGACCGTCCGCGCCCACCGCAAGCTGCCAACGCCACCACAGTGTTTGTGTACTCGTCATAATCCTTACCAGTCGCTGTCTGAGGATGTAAGCACACAAACATCTTCATAATTACCAAAGACAGTACATCACTGGTTTTCACACGACGTCACGCCAATCCTAAACCCGATAAACGAAAGAGCATCTACACTAGCGGTATGTGGCAACGTAAAACAAGTCGTCTACTGACCAACCCGACGGGCAGACGAACCACGTCTATAGCATCATCATTTTCAACGTACCGCATCCTCGCACGTCTTCTCCTTACACATCTACTACACACACGTCTCGCATTATGGTTAAACTCAGTAAGACAGTGTTACGGCAACAGATGCCTCTCAGGATACAACAAAAAGAGTACTCTACATATGGCAACACTAGAGAAGACCTTATGACCTGGGGTGAGATTATACAAATCGTCATCCACACCAGCGTCCATGAGACGAAAAGCAGAATTCACGGTGATTAGACAAAGGATCGCATGAGGAACATTTTTGCATACCATTCGAATGGACTGATGTTCATAGTTGTCCAAGAAGGAAAAAAAAGTATGATCGTAAATGGCAACATGACTACGAGACGAGCATCCTGGAAACGGCGAGCGGGCATCTAATTTCTATATTAGTGTTACTAGCGTTATATATATCTCAAGAAAGTTTACCGTTACGGTGTAAATGAACAATAGGTCCAAGGCTCTCAAGGGCCAAGGGCAGTAGGGGGCGGTGGAGCCAGCTGGACAAGCGGAGAAAAATTCAGCAGATGTTGTGTGTTGTGGTACTGGCAGCCCCACTAGACTGGTCAGCCGAAGGGGCTTCAACCGCTGCACGCCAAGCAATACTCGTACTCGTAATCCCCGGTTGGAAAAAAAAAAAGAATATATATACATGTATCTCGTAGTAAGGCAACCAAACACAGCAGAGCTAAACTTCTCTCGCAGCAACGACCCTGCGGTGAAAGACACACACACACACACACACACTTACGTTCGGACATTCCACTAGAGTTGCTGTTCCATGCACGATGCAGCGACCCCCTTGGATGATGTCATTCTTAAATCTCTCCGGCTACGAGACCATTTCCCGACAACTTTATAGCATTTTGCCTTCTTTAATCTCCGACAGACATCAATATACTGCCGGACTACTGCCAGATAGCGAGATAATTCCCCCACGAAAATACAGGAGGAAGACTAGAGAGGGAGGTAAGTGGGTTGGGGAGAGTGTGAGGGTGGCGAACAGGGAGGGTAGAGACGCAGGCCGGGTGTGGAGGAGAGGGAGGCAAAGGGGGGGAGGGAGGGAGGGGGACGTCCCTGGGGGATATCTTGCCAGCACAAATCTGGCCCCTGGACCTCGGCGGACGGACTCTGCTCCCTACCACCTCCTGCCACACGGACGAGTCATCCCACCCGCCACACTACACCTCCTCGGGATTTTGGGTCTTATGGACTTATGATATAATAAACAATACCCGAGCGCTACCAGAAAAACAAATCTGGCGACTAGTAGCCAAAGTTGAGCCCCTGACCCATGCTACAGCGACGGCGCTGGTGGCTGAGAGGCTTGGCTGCTGCTCCTTGCCAAAATACACGCTACATTGCACACTAGAATATCTTTTTATATAATAGATAAAATCGTCTAAAAATACCACATTTTGTAGCTACATATCGTCAATATGTGGCGATATGACACACACGCTACATATGAGCAACACAGCCAAGCCTGGGGTTACGGGGTGACCGCACTGTCTGGAAGGTGGTTGTGCAGACGAAGGACCATCGTGTGTTAGCCACGCAGATGGCGCTTGGAGACGAATTGATTTCCTCCAAAAAGCGACGGACTGACGCGTCAGGTGAAATGCCCAACGACCCCTGGTAAGTACTGGAGGGTAATGACGGATCATGCCATCATGTGCGGGCGAGAGGGACTTTAATGGGATTGGAAGTGAGGAAGTACTTTTTCACTCTTGTGTTCTTGACCGAGCAGCTAGGCTGACCTGGCTCATTGTATATGGCCGCCACCCCAGCGTGTCAAGGCCCCACACTATAGGAGTCCGGCCCGACTCGGGTGTGGCCATAACACCCCCACCCCCCACACTCCAGGGTCGAGCTTGGCTGTAGTGTGGCCACGATACACCCACACACCCCAAGCAGTCTCCCAGCCCAACCAGGGTCGGGCCCGGGCCAGGCTGGGGTATATTTATGATACGCTTGTCGACTACGTTGTACCTGAGAGAAGGGTGGATATTATCATGAGATGAAATACCCTGCTGCGCTAGAAGGCTCCTGAGTAAAATTCACAAATTATACTGATACTAATACTACTATCACTAATAATAGAATCTTACCTACGACTCATCGCTGTCACACTGAACCCCAGATTTCTTAATTCCTACCGTAATAAAAGCTTAGCATGTTTGCTAGTGTTGTAAATTAAGCAAGATTAACCATATTTGCCAATTTTGATGAAAATATGAGGAAAAATAATCCCTCTCCTGACTCTCACGTGTGCAGTACTCATGTTGGATGATATGGCGTACAAGTGCATATTCCTGTGCCAATATCCCTCACACTGTACAAGTTAGCCCTCTAGAAACCTGCCGACGTACAGCTTGAGAAGTATCCTAACCTGGCCTATTATAAATAATTCATTTAATTAACTTACGTAATATAACCACCATGGCCCAGTTCTTGGACCTACTGGGCAATATCTTTCCTCTTTAGCGCCATCTCTCACAGGATGGGTAGGATTCCACAGTATATTCGAAGATTTTTGGGACAAAGGCCATTCACAACAGCCTCCCACAAGCAAAACACCTGCCGACTACCTACACATATGTACATTTCCGGGTTCCAGCGAGTCCTGGTTGGAAACCTGACCCCCACGGTCAAACTACCATGGTCAATTTCCAGTTCAAAACAATTACATGGACAATACCCGTTGTCAGCGTACAATAATACCCGGTACATAAAGGTTCATTCAGTATCTGCCAGAGCGTCTGTCAGACTCACCCAACCGCAAATCATCAACCGGCTGGCCCCCGTCGCCTTTACCTCACAGTACAGCAAAGCATTTACCCTGCGAGACAAGAGCACCGCTCATGCAGAACCTTCCCTTCCCTCGTTTCGATACGTACACCTGCAGCGTACCCGAGAGAAGGTACTCTTTCATGCACTTACTCCCTTGAATCAGTCTTTCTTACTCACCCTCAACCATCTATAACCCATATGTAACCCACTTACATTCTGTCTATGAATGTACAGAGTTCTTACAGTGTCTATAACACCTCAGTGCCCGCGTCCTTCTTTTCCCGTACTCTCCACTTCGTCTGTTATCAAAACCGCACATCATCTACTCAGATAATCCATTTCCAGTGGGTTCACTCTACGTGCCATTTATCTTCTCACAAGCCTATAGTTTAATGGTGCACAATTGGTGTGGCCTGCTGCTGCAACTTTTACTAAACCTCGCCGCTTACAATGGCTTATACGTTACTCGTTTGCGTACTGTCTCTCGAACGCCTAATTCGCAAAATTCTCTTATAAATATCCGCTGCTTCAGCGCTGACCCCATCCCACTACAACAAAGGAAACGAGCATACTGTAGTCTCCCTGTCTTTCGTCCATCTGACGATAGCACAAGTCTGTTCGTCAAACACAAGTGGCTTAATCATATTTGCCTCGACATTCACCTTCTTCCCACTGTATTTGCGGCTCTTCACCCAATACTGCTCCTCCTCTGTGTACACGTGAACTACCTTGCTCCCATTCTTCAGCCATTCACTTAAAACGACCATTTCCCACTCGCTCTTTCCCTCCTCTATAACAACGATTCGTCCTTGTATGGAGTACTGCTCCCACATTTGGGGTGGTTCTAGCTCTGTTTCCTTACTTGACAGAGTTGAG